>CM075776.1:33473356-33653356 GCA_037974665.1 Ehretia macrophylla
CTGCAAAAAAACTAAAGAGGCCCCTCCAATTAACTTCCCTTAGCCAAATGCTAACAGTCAAAGGGTTGACCGAGTTAAAAGACTATTATACCCTTAGGCAACATTTATTATAAAAGAAAATTATAATAAATATCCAAATCAGTCCAAAAAAAACATAATTCACATCTTTTGCAGGGAAAAAAAAGAAAAATAAAAAATATTCGTTCAAACATAAACAAATTAAAGTCATTGATATATCATTAAAAAATGAACAATCATAATTCATCATCTTCTCTGACTGGTACCCTCGCTGCTAATTACTCGGAATCTAAACTGTCATTCACCCATTTCTTCAAACACACACTTATTGCCTATTTTCACATCATGAGCGTTGCATAGCGCAGGCCAACCAGAAGAGGCAAAGTAAGACCCTGGCTGTCACCTACAAATACTAAGACGGTATTGATTGTTATGACAACAGAGCAATCGCAAACTCTAGCCAACGATCCATAAACTAGTATTTACCATATATTTCCTCCATTTTCACTTTCTTCGACAAACCGTTACATTTCAATTTGTATGTAGGCACTATTAAATTGCGGTGTCTTTCAAAAAATGGTTCTAGCAGAGTCTATATTACATGCAATCCTAATTTAGTACACAATAGTTAATTATAATTTATTTTCTAAAACTTACAAGTCTTGGACTTGGTTGCAAAATAACTTTAAAAAACGCTGGTGGACCATCTATGTAACAAGTTACCTTCAATAAACAACAATGAATTAATAACGGGCATATGACACAGTACCACCCACAGAACATACACCCTACCACTACCACACACGGCACATACACACTCATCCACGGCACCCACACACCACGGCCCATGGCATATATACCCCATCAACGACACACACAGACTCCAGCACACACACACAATAACACAAAAAAATTAAGAACAACACAACAACAACAAAAACAAACAAACAATATGCATCAAATAAAATAAATAAATAATATTAAAAAAGATCCAAACATACCTCTGTGGCTCTGTGTGTGTCGCAGTGTGTGTTGTTGTGTGTGTCACGGGTGTGTATTGTTGTGTGTGCTGCTAGCGTGTGTTGATGTGTGTGTACAGTGTGTGTGGGGAATGGGAATGGTGATGCAAATGAGGGGAGACAAAGGGACGAGAGAGAGAAGAAGGGTTATGAATCCATTTTTTTTTTTTTAATGAGAGCAAAATGACACTTACACGTTTCTTGCTGTTAAATCAAACGCCAACAAGTTAACGGAGAGACCTTTTTGGTCTTTTTACAAATTTGAGGGACCAATTTGATATTTAGGACAAACCTCAGGGACTAAAATGATTTTTGTCCTATCCAACAACAACATATTCAAGACATCTCAAACTGTTGTCATGAAACTAATGGAGAAAGGTTATACTTATTGTGCAACTGTTAATTCGGAACACCTTCCCATCAAGAGAAAATTGAGGTTGAATTAAGTAAATGCAATATGCTTCTCAACAGTAGATAACACTACATCATTGAAAAGCGTTGGGAAAAGAAACAATTTGGTATATATAAAAATGATCCGAAGAAGATGAGTAACCTTCATTAAACAAATCCTTGAGGCATAAAACAGAAAGTAATAAAAAAAAAAGTTCCATTAAATTCTAAGACTTGAATGTAATTAATTATTTGTCAATATTTACGCTTATAGGTGGAGAAAAATAATATTTTTTCAATAATTAACGTCTTAATCGTTGTTTTTCCAACAAGTGTTCTTTTATCTTTATTTATTTTAATTATTTTACTGTTTATTAGATTAATGATTCTTTTATCCATTTTAATTAAAATTAATATATAATAGATTACGACAATTTATCCAGTAAATTATGAGAAGTACTTATTCTCCAGGGTTGAGAATTTTTAAGTTTATTACACTCCATCATATGGATGTAGTGTATAAGGGTCAAACAACATCATGATGGTTAATTTGAGAGGAATGCAATTAGTAGCGGAGCCAGATACGGGGAGTAGAGAGTCTATGTAAACATCTTATTTATAAATTTTCTAATATAAATTATTTAAAAAACCATTAGTTTTATGTTAAAATCATATTTTTTATGATGAAAGATCACAATATACCATAACTAAACCACAACTTAATTTAAGTACATTATAACTTAAATGAAGTTTTCAATGCATGATTCTCTCATAGAATAGACAATTAAAACTACAAATAAAAAATAAAAACAATTATAACTAAAACTAATAATAAATAACTATAATTAGAACTAAAAATAAAAATCAATAAACAAATAAAACTACAAGTAAAAACTAAAGCTAAAACTAATACTAAAAATACTAAACAAAAAATAAAAAAAAATACACAACTAAAATTACACTATTTTTTGGGTCAATAAAAAAATAAAACTACCTTTGTGAGATTCAATCGTCGGAATAGGGGTCATGGGCTAGGGAAAGAGGTAGTTTGGTTTGCTTGGTTTGCTTGGTTTGTGATTTTTTTTTTGGGTTATTAACTTGATTTGTGTCAAGTATGGGTAATTAGGCGAAACAAAAAAGTGTAATCAACTTTTAGCTAATTTTTGGGTCAACTTTTTGGGGTTGGTGCAGTTGGGTGACTTATGTCAGCAAAGGGAAAAAATAGAATACAAAAATGGAGGATTTAAAAATAAAATAAAATTACAAAGATACCCTCCATCACAAGCCTACCCTAATCAATATGCGGCACCTCCTCGGAAAATGTTTACAGGAAAACTGTTTGGGATGCAAAATGAGGGCAATACATTATGCTTGACCATTTTTTTTGGTCATTTGCTCGAGTAAAGGAGGCAAAAGATCAACTTCTAACTTTATCTCGTATAATTTCCTAGTGGATTGACAATAAGTGTACTGTTGAACTGTGGATGACGATTTCATGTTATAGTTGTATTTGTTTTATTATTAACTTTATCTATTTATTTATTTTTAGAACTTAGATTCCATCTTCTAGTTGTATTTATTTTTTGTTATTTATTTATTTATTTATTTATTTATTTATTTTCAGAACTTCATTGAGACTTGGCATGAATTTTGGAGAATGCTTACTATCTATTGCTAAGTATTGTGTTCGTGATTAGATATATATAGAATTCAAAAATCATTTAAAAGGTTGTGATCTGACCAATTGTTTGTCTAATGATTTGACTCTTGTACAACATTCTATAAAATCAAAATAATTTGTAAAACTCATCGTTTACATATACAATAAATATAATAATAAAAAAACAATGTTCACTGAATTATCAATTTCTTAGTATTTTATATCTTGACAATAAATAATCAAACCAAACTAAACTAAGCCTTGTCTCATTAGGTGGAGATATTTGGACAACAAATATAATAACAAAAATAATGGGCATTGAATTATAATTGGTTAGTTACTTCTATTAAGGCTATCGTAGACTCAATAAAGAAAAAGAGAAGTTGGCCTCAAAGAGAGAGAATGGAAATTTATAACTCATGAATTAGCTACTTTGCGTTAATATTTAGCATACTTAATTAGCATAGTGTGATTTGGGTTATGAAGTAAATATGTGTAAAATCAATCATAATTTTGACTCATCTACTAAGTATTATCTGTACTTGTAAACTTCACAATTCCTTATAAAATTGTTGGAGAGGAAACTCCCTCTATTACTATATTTCCCTAATTCCTTCTTCTCCAAATGGAACAAAAATTAGGAGCCTATCGCTTTAGCCTCTTTGGTTATTTTACCTCACATAGTGATGGTGGTCTTTTTTTTAATCTTTTCAGCATTGATAGTGGTGGCTCGCACTGGAAAAAAGCAAGATATTTTTTAGAATGATTTTTCTCATAGTATTATGACGTTATAAGAGATAACAATTATAAATTATTAATACAATTATAATAAAATAATATAAATAATTTACAACCGTTGAATTTCGCTTATAATATTATAATGTTATAAAATGATCTTTACTCGTTTTTAGAACCTTTACTTTGCTCCTTCTCAAAAGAAGCAAAATGTCTTCATCAATTTGGTTTAATTGATGAAGGTCTCATTGTTGCAAAAGCCATCTATAATGGGTCTTATGTTCAATTTGAAATTAACCACTATGTAATCTGTCAATAGATCAACTTTGTGACATGTACATCTTAAAGTGGAGATGTTTCATTTGTTCATGCAGCTCTAATGTAGATTTGCTACAATATTTTAATAGATTTGGCATGCACGGTAGAAGCATAGTATCTTTAATTTAATGAGTATCTTTTGTCATCTGAACTGTATTAGCAGCATATGGTATCCATGCTAAAAAGTAACTTGCCTGTTGGCAGGTTGATGGGAATTAGATTCCACGCCATTTTTTTGAAAAAAATAAAGGAAAATCCTTCTTGAAAAAATTTTAAATTCATATTGAGAATGTCAATCCCGATACATATGATCTTGCTCATAGTAGACATGATTCAAGTTAGTTAGGAACAAAATTTATTAGAAGTCACCACAAATAAACTAACTTCCTAATTGATATAAATTAGAAATGTGAACAAGTCTCCCGCCTACACGTGCAATGTTTTACCACTAAACTACCCCTTAGGTTTAGATTCCAAGCCATATTGAGAGGTTTGTTTTATTTTCCAAAAATCAACTAATGTATTTTATATCTATGTAAAAACAATTGATCAAAATTCAGAAAACAGTTGGGTTAGGGTTTTCGGGCTTTTGGTTCCCACCGGTGCTGCTTAACTTAGGGTTTTTGGGTCTTGCTTTGAGTTTGGGCCGGAATGTTGGGTCCAATGTGTGTTAGTTGTTGTTTGGCGTTCTGTGTTCTGGACCACAGCCTAATATTTTCTTTTAATCACTTTGGAGCTTGGGCTTGGATGTGAGTTTGCTTGATTTATGGAAAGTTCTCCTTTTTTTTTTTTTTTTCTTCTAAGTCCAAATGGAATGTTATCCTTGAATAATATAAGTGTATACTATGATTATTGAAGTTATCCATTCACCACTAAAGAGACAAGATTTATAAGCAAGACACACATTTGAAGCCAAAACTTCTTTATCCATGCTTGTGAAAACTTTTAACAGGTGTTGTAGTGTATTTAGTGATAAAAGCATACTCCTATAACTAACATAGCGGTAGAAATTTATTGGTAGCTTACTCAATCAAACGAGTTATTTTTTCCTCTACTATGGATCCCCATACTATCCCTCATAACCTAAAAATCCACAACCCCAATTGCTAGGGGAATACATCAAAAGGGAAAGGTTGTTATGGCAGGGCAAAGGGATATATAGAGATAGATCTACATTTGCACACATGGGAATAGCTATAGAGAGGGTTTGATTGGGATAACTAGGTCATTCTATCTAGTACTTGGACCTTACTAGCTCAAAATCCCAACGTAGATCGAACTCCTTTAGTTAGTAAGATGGGTACAAAAAAATGTACTCATATAAAAAAAATTAAATTCACATGACACGTTATCTACTATATGATCCCACATACGATCAGCAAACCGCACCCTACAAGAACACATCCATGCCATCTAAAATTGTCATATTAAACTTACGAGTAGACTTTCAACTAACTCTTAAGGGTAATTCAACTAATCGGACTTTAGATATACTCCCCAAAGATCACTATCAGTGAAAGTCCTCTAAGTGCTACTAAAAGTTTATCCATGTTGTTAATTTCAGAGACCTATAAAATTAACTAGACAAAATTCGAATACTTACGACTTTTTTTTTTTTTAAAAGAGAGAATAAACTTCCAATCCCTAAGAACAAGGACAAATTTAGATATCAACCCCCATTGGCCCAAGAGCATGATTATTAACGAGTAAATTAGACTTATAATTTTTTGAAAATTTGTATACCTTTTAAGTATTTTTAGGTTAAAAAATTAATTTAACCCCTATTGAGCAAAAATCTTGAATCCTGTCTAGAAACCTGTTAATTAGGAGACTCTCTTGGGAAGATAGGGTTGGGTGGGGAAGTTAGTAAATTGGGGAGGGGGGGAGGAGGGGGGAAGGGGGTTGAATTTGGAAAAAGAACAACAGTAAAGTAACACCATAACTTAAATGCAATTTTATTGGTCCTGAATCCAAATATAATTAAAATACATTTATTATGATCTTAAGAAGATTGAGCTATGCTTAGTAAATGGAATCTCTAACACACACAACACAAAGTAATAATACAAGGGGAGCTCCAACAAATTCTTCTATGACTTCAATCCATGTCTCTTTATTCTCTAACACACACAACACAAAGTAATAATACAAGGGGAGCTCCAACAAATTCTTCTACGACTTCAATCCGTATCTCTTTATTCTTTGTTGATTTACAGAATTCACCCTTCCAAGTGGAGGAAAATCGTCTTCACTTGTTGTCTTCCCAACAAATTGAGATTCTTCGTGTCTCGACTTTTTATTTTCATTACGGTCTATTGGGGTTCGGGATTTGGTCAACGAAGAATAATCAAAAAGCTTGATTCCCAGTAGTTCTGGGTCAGGTGAATAATTGTAAGGCAATCTGCTATCATCCATTTTCCTAAAAGTGATAGAAATTCTGTAGAGAAGAAAGTGGATAGAAACATATCAGCCATACTATTACATACTCAATGGTTTCATAGATGCATGGTAAGTAACAAATTACTGCATACCGTTTAGATGGAACGCCAGGAACACAATGTTTAGCAACATCGGAGCCATTGCCGTTTAAGATGAGAACAGATCTGCAAGATGTCAATAAACACAATAACACAACAAATGAATGAGAAATCAAAATTACACTTCATTTAGCAATATAGAGTGAACAAAACCATAAAATTTGGCAAATATGCTTCTTCCAGCCATTTCTTTCATATCACAATATAATTTTTTAGCATTTAGTATCGTTTAACATACCAGATTCTTCACATTCAAATCAACCACTATGAAATCCAGAAATTCTTATTGAGAAGCATTTTGGATGATCAACAACAACACATAAAAAAGAAAGAGGATCTTGTGGATTCAAGAAACAAAACTGAAAAGTATTTATTTTCCTTTGCATTATTAAATATTGTCCTTCTATTATATAAGCTAGATATATACCTTCTTCTTTGAAAATCATACAAATATTAACTTCGAGAAATCTTATAGATTCCTTCATCAATTTCAATTATAGTGAAATATTTAGTAGATTGAAACAACTTACCCAACAGGCAAAGGTATGGAGACAGGACCAGCAAATTCTCCTGGGTTGAGAATCTTCAAGTTTGAGCCAAAGAGTATATTACACTCTGTCAAAAAGGATACAGTGCAGAAGGGTCGAACAAAATCATGATGGTCGATGTGTGGAGGAATGCAGTCCCCTTCTTCGTATATGTTCACGATACAACTGTTTGGGATGCAAGATGAGGGCAAAACACGCCACCTAACCATTCTCTTGATCATTTGCTTGAAAGGATGAGGCAAAGGATCAACTTCTTCGTCTCGTATAATCCCTGGTGGGTTGCCATCTTTGTCCTATCAAAAAGGAAATTAAGGGATGCGTTAAGGGAATATAAAAGAATTACACTATTTAAGTGTAAGATGATTGTAAACAAGGAGATATAAAGGATTGAATTGAACTATTACCACTGCGTAGTTGTAACAGCAACCAAACTGCATTGTGACACGCCCTTTTCCTCGCATCCATTTTCGTGGTTCAGAATATGTTCGGGCTGCAAAAAGTTAAAGAAGGAAATGGTTTAAATGGAATGCACATACATCACAAGGCTCAGCTTTTAGCAGTTCAAACAATGCTATGGCATAAAGTTCAGGTAGAATCAATCTGTTATTATAATCTAGTAGAATCAACCTTTCTTTTTCCCTTAAGAGAGCTATGCCACAGAAAATGTCCATATGATACTCATGACCAATTAAAAACTTGCTCCGTCCTGTGAGCTCTGTCCCTCTATCTCTTCTTTTGCGAGAGGGGAGAAACTCAAGATGTCTTATTTTGTTTTGGTGATAATCACCTCCAGGAGGTGAATGAAATGTTCAATGAATATGCTTTATTTTGGCTCTTTATCGACTCGATTGATGTGTGTAATAACCTGAGTTTAATATGACACATCTTCCTAATACTTAAATGCCAGAGTTACATATAGCCAAGTGCAATGATATAAGAACTGAAAATAATTTAATGCCTACACTCCGATGTCCGTTTGCCCGAAAAAAGTGAAGACACAAGTCTTAAACAGAATGTAAGATTTAGCAGTGCTTAAAAATTGCTAGCATTAAAAAGAAATCTAGGAAGACTTTGATATCCACTAATAATACTAACTTCTTGCATATGGGTGTTTGCAGGATAGAATCCCATCTGCAGAAATTGCTCAGTGGATAGATGGATATAATCGGCTGTACACCATGCCAGACGAATCCGTAATACAAGTAAATCTAACTAACTACCAGCCAAAGAATTAAGCTAACGTTTTAGGAATGGACATACAGGACCATAGCAAAAAGTAAGATAAACTTGGCTGAATTCTACAAGAAGTTTCAAGCATACACTTTGTGTGCAAAGAATTATGAAAACCATACAATGTTCTAACAAATGAAGGAAAAAGAAAAGATTCTAATGGTAAGTGTTCAGATACAAACCCTCATATATGTCGGTTATACTACTTCTAAGTTATTTTGAGAATACAATGATTGATTTACAAAGCATATCGCTTTTTCCACCTCTTATCATTCTTATATTCATTTTGACTATAACAGACGTGTTAAAATCCAATAGGATAAGAGATATACTTCGTAGTAAACCATCCTCTTACAAAAGCAATATGTGAAATTGAGATTTGAATTAAGAAGCCTCGTGTCAAGTAAGAACAGACTCATGCAATAACATTTGAAATGCATATGAAGGATTACATACCCATAAGCTGGCCTTTTTGCCCCATCTGCTGTAAATTATAGACGCATTCAACAATCTTCCTCTGCTCCTCAGTGTTGAATACCCGAGTATGCAACTCAAGCCCTTGAAGCACATTCGTAGATTTCCCATTGACCCTCTCATAATAAGCAAAATCCTTTTTCCTACTGACTTGTTGAAATCTGATACACTCTTTCTGCTCCTCTGACATTCCATTATCAGCCCTTGAGGATCCCCTGCTAAGTCCGTCATTTAGCAATATCTCATAATCAGAATGATTAAATGATGACCGTTTACTATTCACTGAAGAAGGTGAGGAGTTGGATATATATCCTCCACGTCTTCCTGAGAAGACAGATTCAGGAGTCCGTGTTGAGGCCCACGTAGCAGTAGAGGATTCGATATTTTTCTGGGGTAACACCAAGTTTGATGAATCTGCAGACAATAATTTTGTAGAACTTTCTGAAACTTTTTCATTTGGGATTGACATATCATTTAATTTTCCTACAGCAATGAAAAGAGCAGGTGAAAAACACAGTTCAACCTGTATAAAACAAGGATAATCAAAATGCAGATATATTCAGCATCTTATCATCTTACATGAATATGTTAATATTCCTACTCTTATAGTTATCTGTTGTTAAACGAATTTCTTTCTCAGAAATCACAAAATAGAGCCAAGACTCCACCGACAAAAAAATTTCAAATAATCTAGCAAAAAATGGAGGGGCATTTTGAGTTAGTCTATATTTACATGTCGATTGAATTCTTAGGGGAATTGTTCCTATAAGGTCAAGCTTTATTTTCTTTTGATAACTTTGAGGAGCCGCACGCTGTAGCAGACGTTTTATTTTAAGTTCATAATAGCATTCTTTCATTTTAATTTCACTCAAAATTTTAAAACAATCCAGCTCAAGCCAATTACAACTTTATGTTCTGTTCAAAACAAATATTCCAATTACTAAAGCAACATTAACTTTATGCAAAACGTATAATATAAGCAAATATGCACTTTAGTCTAAAAAATTATTTGTGGGTGCAAGCCATAAATTACACATAATAAGATCAAAATCACAAAAGCAAATTCTTTTTTAAAAGAAAAAAAAAACCTCTAAGGTCCCTGAACTTTAAGGATTGACACATCAGGCAAATTCAACAAAAGGGTCCATTCTGCACGGTGCAATAACAACAGAATCAATGAATAACTAAACAGATCTAATCCGAAAAAACAAAAATAAGAAAAAGCGAAAAAAAGGAAGAAACCAACATTCTAGTTGGCAAAAAAACACGTTCCATCCTAAAATCATTAGAACTCGTAATTTATCAATATGAGACAATTGTATCATTTAACACTGCATTCATAAACCATAGCAAATTAAATCAAGATAGAAAAAGTGAAAAACAATGTAGAAAATCAAAGAGATATGTTTATATTACTTTCAGTGAGTGTTTGAACGCGTTTCTGCAAAGCAGCATCACAGTGCTGACACAACCCTTGAGATAAAATTTCAAGAATCTCTTCACGCCCCAGTGTCCTCAGCATTTCCATGCAGCCGGCACCGGAGTTCAGGACCTTCCCGGTAGACTCTCCGGCCATGACTTCACTCGGGTCAAGTCAACGGTCAGGGTCAAGTTAACGGATATTGTTTATATCTATTAGAAGAAGAAGAGAGAGATCAATTAAATCCAATAAGGAAAATCTTACACGTGTACAAAAGGGTGTGTGTTTATGTGTGTTACTTTGTGTGTGTGTGTTTTTATATAAAGGAGGAATAGGTTTTGTGGGTAAAGTACCATGTTTTAAGAGCCCACCTCAGTTTCCACAAAAAAGGGTCAGAAAAAAGACTATAATGTTCTTGTTTTCAGAAACATATTGTTGTGACGCGTGAAGAAAAGTGCGTGAGCTTCACGGTTGTTTATGTGGCATTCATAGGAAATTTGGTCACATTAGCCTCATAAAAATTGTTCACAATATATATAAAGTGAAATTGATCTATAAATAACATAGATTTTTTAAATAAACGTTTAATTAATGGTGTCAATTTTCTAATTGCATTTTAATTCTTTGAATATCTTATAACTATATCTTTTAATACGATTGTGTTTAATAATTTTGATCCTCTATTGTGAAGTATCTAAGAACGAAAATTTTATTTTCTGACCAAAAATAAATAAATAATATTCTTTTAACTCGTTATCGTTTACGTATTTGCTTAATAAAGATAGATTTAGCATTACCATTAGTAGAAATTAATACTCTATCATGAGGTTCAAATTTGACTTAGGATCATACTATAACAAAAAAAGGTAATCAAATAATATTTTTTTTGCTAAATATTAGTCAAATAATGTTGTTTGTCATTAAGTGATGCGATTTTTTCTATCATCGAGATTGATATTTATATCCCTTAAACATTAAACTGAATGGTAGTTAATCAAATTCATCAAATGATTTCAAGTACGATAATCATCTTGCCCGTATTTTAAGTATTAGTTCGAATCAAATTAAAATATGTCAATTGCAATTATTAAAGACAAAATAGAAGCATTATGATTTTAAAAGTTATTGGTTTTAGAAATTGTTATCTTATTCAAATTTGTATACTTCACGAAATATTTCTCTTTCTTTTGAGAGATAAATATGTCCTAACATGACCAAGTGAATCATGCCTAGCATTCAAATTGGCATCTATATTGTAGATATGGTTCTTAATTATGCATTTATTGTGATTAGTCCTACTAAATATGAATTTACTATTCCATTGAGTTTATTATTTTAGATGTTACTATTTTATTGCATACATGTCCAAATAGTTCTCTTTCTTTTGAAAAGTAGCTATATATGTCCTAACATGACTTAACAAAGTATATCATAATAGAGATTAAGTGGTTATGATAAGGAATTAGATAAATCACCCTCTTTTACAAATATATCATAACATTATAAGATGATGGCCGTTACAATAATATCTAAATAAGAAATTATTAACATGGTTATTCATTAAGTCGATAAAGTTTTATTTAAAAAATATAAAGATTAGATCCCACCCTGACGATAATGAACTAAGAGGGTCTTTTGGTCAAAATAGAAATAAGAATTTGAATTTAAAATATAAAAATATTCGATTTCTAAATTTGAATTATTTGAAATTTTTTTTGGAGTTCGGACACGAGGTATGAATATTAAGTATGTGAAAAAAAATGTATATTTACATATATTATACACATAAGTATATATCCATAAGTACATATAGTAGACTCATAGTTGTTGGCGGCTCACTATTGAATAAAAAATATATTTACCTAGCAATAAATTTAGAGTAAAATCAAATGTAATAAATTGATTCAAGACTTTTGACAAAAAAAAAGAAAAAATAATTGATTCAAGACGGACCCTAAGGGCTGATTTGCGGGTGAAGAATTAGCATACCGAAGAATTACTCCATGGATCTCATTGAAAATATTTGATGCTTATTGGGTTTCTCTGTCGACCGTGAAATTAATAACGTGATAATAAAATTTGGAAGAGTATTAAGATTGAATTGGAGTGTTGACAAAAAAAAAAAAGAAGTTAAATTAAATTGGGCTGGATCAAAATTGGGTAGAGATATGACCAACCAAGCCCAGACCAAAACACACCCGTCACCATATCAGAGACTCTCATCACTTCTCACCTGCAAAAGAAAGGCAATGGAGATGGTTAGCTGTGTGTTTGGCAACGGGTTTCAACATA
This sequence comes from Ehretia macrophylla, assembly GCA_037974665.1. Lineage (NCBI taxonomy): Eukaryota > Viridiplantae > Streptophyta > Magnoliopsida > Boraginales > Ehretiaceae > Ehretia > Ehretia macrophylla. The sequence continues at coordinate 33,485,998 of CM075776.1, forward strand.
TCCCCACCTGGCTTCGACTACCACCAACACACAAACACCTCCTCAGAAACTATCAACCAAACGCAATCATTACTTCAAGGAACGACACTAATAACAACACCATTAAACTCAGTGAAGGAGAAGAAGAAGAAGAAGCAGCAGCAGTTCATAGTGGGCCCACTAGGCCTTACGTGAGAAAACACTTTTCAGGTGGTGCTTCATATAAAGCAAGGCAATTCGCCATTCTCGATATTCAAGACTCCTCTCACTTGGACTCTGCTCTTGCTAGGTCATAATTTTCCTCTTTTTCTCGTTGTTGTTTTTTTTGGGTGGATGTTGTTAGGTAACGGTGACCACATGAAAGTTTAAGCCGTTAGATAGCGTATACTTAACTAATTTAATTACTCTAACATGTTCCTCACGCGCAAGCGCAAGGTATTTTGAGCTATGGATGTGACAAATGTGATTGTAGTGGTGAGAATTGAGTCTCCAAAATGTGCATTCACGTGCAAACGGAATTTAAGCTATGCACCTAAAAATAGGTTATAGTGGCGAGACTTGAATCTTGTACCAAGTCTTAGTTACATGACTCCAACGTGTCCTTCATGGGCAAGCGCGAGGTATTTTGAGTTATGCACGTGAGGGAGGGGAATTATGGTGGCAAGACTCGTCTCCAAAACATCCCCTCACGTGCAAGTATGATTCAAGTTATGAATTATGAATGTGACGAACATGTGACAGTGGCAAGACTTGAATACTCTAATGGGTCTTTGATACCATCATAAGCGACCACACGATTTAAAATAGTATATATTTGATTAGTTTGATATCTCAGATAAATGTATTACGTAACAACACATATAAAAATATGGCTCACTATGTCAAGCTCCAAGTTCCACCTATTAGTTTGATATCTCTGATAGATGTTTTATTAGATTATTATGTCATAACGGTGGTTAACTTATTATGGGTATTACCATGTTATTATCAGGCTAGCACAGGGTATTAGGTGCACTTTGGCCGAAACGTAGGCGAGCTTTTTATAGTTTACCTTTGTTTTCTATGAAATTACACAGGTAGTTGTTAAATGTGTTGCTTATCTTGTAGTTTTTGATATATGAAGCTTTTATACTTAACTTTGTTTTGTTTTTGACTACTTTGAAGTTTGAACTGATGGTGATAAGCTTTTTAACAGGTCAGGAGAAGTTTTGAAAGCACAAGATTTGAACGTGGTTTTGCGCAATTTTGGGAAGTTAAATAGATTACAGGAGCTTGCTCAGGTTCATTACTTGAAATTTATTTAAACTTCTGATCGATATTGTTAGGATTTTGCATGTCAACTAAGGGGAAAAGGTGAAAGCTAATTGTCTCATGTTAGAAGAGTAGGAAAACAAGGAGCAATTAAGGTGCTTGAGGTTGTTAACGAGTCTGTTGTTTGCCATGGGAAAATGCTTTTGCAAATACATAGTATAATTGCTGAATTGATAATGAGCTCAATGTAATTATATATGAATAATGATATTTTTATTTTGTCTTTCGATGGATTTCTGGGTTCTAATTAATGTCAATAATGTGCTATATCATGTGGGTTGTAGTGGGAAGCTTTTGCGCTTTTATGATTGGTGAAAAAGTAATATCTAAGACCTCAGAACAGAGAATTTTTATGGTCAGAAATTTTATTGTTTCTGTTTCCTGAATCATTACATTTATTTAGTAATCTATAATTTGGAATTAGGTTTTAAATTCTGAACGTCTAATACAACCTAATTGACCAATTGACACCTTTTTTTTTTTTTTGTGAATACAATGCTAATGTTGAGACTGCTAGATATTTATAATTGCTGGATGGTGTATTATCTTTGTAACATGGTCAATTATGGAGGTGAAATTTTATTGGGCCTTTTCCAATGCCTAAGTTTTCTCCTCTAATATGTGGAGAGTATCCTTGAGCTGTTGTCAATCTTTTGAAGGCTTTTACACACTGTGGATTTATTGTTATAAATGAAGTGGTAAAATTTGCTTAACAATTCGGAGCCTGAATTCATAAAATTTCTTATCATAATCGTTTCAGCCTCATGTTCTTTGTCACGTGTTTGTGAGGTTAGCTTAAAAAGAACACATGGGAATTCCTATTTCTCATGTCCCTTTTGATTAGATGATCTATTTACTCGTTTGCGCCCTTAGCCTTCTGAAGTTTGCTATAGTAATATAATTTTGTCGTGTATTGGTGTTTTTGCAGCTTTTTAATTGGATGGAGAAGCATGAGAAGACTAATATTGCTTCTTACAGCGGTTACATAAAGTTCATGGGAAAGAGCCTTACTCCAATACAGGCACTAGAAGTTTATAACAATATAAAAGATGCGTCGATAAAGAATAATGTTTCTGTCTGCAATGCTATTCTTAGTTGTCTGGTAAAAAGTGGCAAGTTTGAGAGCAGCTTGAAACTATTTGATCAAATGAAGCGAGATGGTCTTGTACCAGATATTATAACATACAGCACGGTATTCTACTTTCCCTCTCTCTTTCAAATTCTTTTAAATTGTTATCTGGACTATACCCTTTCGAATTGTGGCTTAACTGTTTTGGTGCAACATATGCATAAGGAACCCATAACTCTTTCTGTAACCTTCATGACTATTATCTTCTGTAAACATTAGCTACTCGTAGGCTGTGCAAAAGTCAAAAATGGCTTCTCCAAGGCGTTGGAGCTAGTTGATGAGCTTAAATATAACGGGCTGGAGATGGATGGTGTGATTTATGGGACACTTCTCTCTGTGTGCGCTTCAAATGATAAATGTGAAGAAGCAGAAAGATACTTCAATCAGATGAAGAGTGAAGGTCACTCGCCCAATGTCTTCCACTACAGCTCGTTGCTAAATGCTTACTCTGTTGATGGGAATTATACGAAGGCTGAAAAATTAATCCAGGAGATGAGATCTGCAGGGTTAGTATTAAATAAGGTTCGTTTCTGTGCCATCTGAAGATCTTGAGTTTCTCGATAGTCAAGTATATGTGTGCGTTCATGTTTTTTGCATGGTTGAAATGTTGTGTTGATGTGTTGCTTAAACCTACTAAACATTGCTGGGCTATAAAGCCGGGCTATAAGAATATATTCAACTCTAGTGCACCTATGTTAGTAAATATCAGGTGAAGTATATTTGATGGCATCAACATGCATTTCTACAATGATTTTGTGTTTCTTTAATTACAGTTAGTCATCCAAAGATTATATGATTTAAGATGGGAAGCATATACGAGTTACTACTAAAGATTGTAGGAGTCAAAACTCATTTTGGTTTATGACGGTTGAAGTTAAATTTTGCAATCAATGGAAGCTACTTAGAAGCTCATTTACATTGAGGTATGCGGGCCTCTTAATGCCAATAAAAGAACAATTAGAAGACATGTTATGGTAAATCACACAAGCTTCTTTTTATGCCGAATCAGTTACATGTGATGATATTCAAAATCTGCAACTATGATCAAGTTGCTGTTGGACTAAGGTAAGGATAGGCGCCGACAAACATTGGTTTAAATAAAAATATATAAGTAATTGTAAATTGTAAGTGAAAGTGGCGAGGGTAAAGGACCTTGTTATTGGATAAAGATGACAGCTTGCTAAGCCATCCTTGCTTTTTCATGTCGTTGTCTTGTCGAACTTCAAGACAAGGACTTAGCTTTATTGTTACTATCTACTTTGCTCTGGTTGCTTGCAAGTTCTCTTGAAAGTAATTTCTGTGCTTGTGAGGTGCAGAATAGTGGGTTGAGTTGATCTATTCTTTGCCAAGTGGATTCAAGATACTGATTATTATACCTTTTTAAATTCATTTTTTCATTTCTTAGTCTTGGGGTGAGACAATTGTCGTCCTGACCATTTATCATATTTCGGTTTTTTGATATAATGCCAATGTCTTAACCACCATACATGTTCAAATGTTGCAGGTTATTCTGACGACTCTAATGAAAGTATACGTTAAAGGAGGTTTATTTGAGAAATCGAGACAACTTCTACACGATCTTGAAGCTATGGGCTATGCTGAAGATGAGGTACAGTGTACACTTTGTTGATTAAATTTGTTTTGTAAATCTACTTTTTGGTCAGCTGCCAGCTAAAGGATGTTAAATTGCTTCTATGGAGAAGTACAGACTACATTGGTTAAGTCACATCAAGGAAATTTACAAAAGAGCTTATTGAGCTTTCAAGCAGTAGTACGAACATCTTCAGTAAAAACATATGTCATAATTATTCTTTGGGTGAACCACTGTTATAATGATGTCTTTTTGACAGTTTATGGTAAACAATATCCATTCCATTCTAAATTGAGTTATCAAAGTGAAACATTTGATATATACGTGAATCTAATGAACTGATAAGTGAATTATAGAGAATTGAGCAAAGGTCAGCAAAGGCATTATTAAGATAAGAACTTGTCGTGTTAAATTCTCGAGATGTTTTGAGATATTCGTCTTACATCAGTATATCTTTGTGAGGCTGTGCCTGTCAGGCCCTGTCTTATTTGGTATTTGCTTTCTCATTTTGTCGGTGGTTCAAGGACCAGGAATCTAATTCAATAATTATTGGAGGCGGACGCTCTATAATTATAATCAATTTCCAGATTTGATGCAAGTGTATGGGAGGTTTAAATTTACAGATTTTGAAATTAATAATCTGTCAGTGGTGGAAGCTGTATGAATATAATCAGTTCTCATTGTTGACGTAAGTGCTTGGGAAGTTAAATTTACTGGTATTGAAATTAATTTCATCTCCCTTTTTGTTACTCTATATAGAGTTCTGTGCACAATGTAATATGCTTCCAATATGATGTGGTTTTTAGGTCCGGTTGAAAATGTCTAAGTAGTAAAGCCCTTTGCGATCTTAGATGAGCTGTTTCTATATTGATTGCTGTACTTTCTATCTAGTCGCATGCTTTACCTAGTCTTAATAAGGATGCGCTCTTGTGGCTGGCCTTGTCATTGCTTCCTTACTGGTATTATGATTTGATTCTTTCTGAGGCTCAAAAAATGCCAATTCACTGCAGATGCCATACTGTCTACTTATGGATGGCCTTGCAAAGGCTGGAGAAATTCTAGAGGCCAAATCAGTTTTTGATGAAATAAAGGAAAAGCAAGTGAGAACTGGTATGCCGTGTTTGATATAAGAGTGTTCTAGAAGTTATTTTCAGAATTGGGAATTGCATGTCATTGTGCCCGTCATCCACTATTCTGTGAAATACATACATAAGATTTTCTTACTGGATAAAGGTGTGCTTCAGTAGGCTGTACATTATATGTTACTTTTAGGAGATGAAACCTTCTCCCCTTACTCATGCTCTTTTGTTAAACTGGTGATTAGATACTTCCATTTCTTGAACTTCTCTTTATCTCTGTTTGCACATTTTTAACATTAGTGTCAATTTATTAAGATAATCCTGTCTTCATGTTGAAATTAAATCCCTCCCCCGGTTCTGGTTCAGGAAAAGTCAGTGGCACTGGTACACAGGATAAAAAGAAAGCTTGAAAGTTCAGTTAGAGTTCTCCCCGTTAGGGTGACTAGGTAGCGTATTTTATGATGACTGAATGTATAGTGGTCTATGTTGTTCGCATTCTAAATTATTTGACTTGGATCTTCATGCCTATGGGCATGCTGACTAATCTAACTTTCTTTATTGAAAATGCTTGCAGATGGCTTCTGCTATAGTATTATGATATCAGCATTCTGCCGTCATGGGCATATAGAAGATGCAAAACAATTGGCTTATGAGTTTGAAGCCAAGTATGACAAATATGATGTGGTGGTTTTGAACACAATGCTATGTGCCTATTGCAGAGCAGGGGAAATGGAAAATGTGATGAAATTGATGAAGAGAATGGATGAGCTGGCGATTTGTCCTGATTGGAATACCTTTCATATTCTGATAAAGTATTTCTGTAAGGAGAAGCTGTATTTACTTGCTTATCGTACCATGGAAGATATGCACAAGAGAGGTCACCAACCAGAGGAGGTAAACTGCTTTTAAGATGGGTAACTCTACATGAGAGTCTTAAGGTTTATCAGACTGAGACAATCGATAGGAAATAAAATCATCTCAACATAAAGTTCACGTATAGAAATATTTAGTCTTGGCATTCTCATCGAACGTTTTAGGAAGTAATGCTCTTTCCAGGACCAAAATTTGCCTACTTAAATGCAGAATGCGGATAATTGATTATATTTCTATCCTCTGTATTAGTATTCTCTCTTCTGTGCTGTCCGTATACGAGCGAATGACACAAATGATTTATAAGGAAAAAATGGCAATCCATGAGTTTTTGTTTCTGTTATTTTGAAGGATACTCAGATGTTCTTTCAGTGGGCTGACAAGATATGGAAAGCTGAGCTTTGACATCTGATCAACAAGCCTAATCCCTGTGATAACTGCCTCTCCTCATTTCACTTGAAGGAGATAACATTAAAGCTACTTGTTGCTTTGACAATTCTCTGATTGATTTCTCCGAGATTTGACACTTATTACAGCTTTGTATTTGAGAAACTCCTTCAAAATATTTATCTAAATATGTGAATGATGAGGAACTAATTTGAAAATTAGTGGTAATCCCTGTGTTTCTTCAGTTTCTCATATAAGGCCAAGAAAACACTTTACTTTTTCATTATTTTTTCTTTCTTCCAATTTTCCCTTCCCTCAAACTTTTTGACTCTTGTCAGTCTTGAATTCTCACGCTATCATGTGGTTCAAGTTTGGTCCATGCTCGTGACAACATTGAGTTTTTGTTTGCACTTGTTCTTTGGGGATAGCATTTGCTATTGGGGTAATTTCATAAAGCAATTATGTATGAGAATCATCACTTGTTGAATAGGTATAATCTACTGAAGCCAGCATTTCTTGTGTGTTCTTCCTCATGCAGGGACTTTGTTCTTCTTTGATATATCATCTTGGTAGAACTGGTGCCTATTCAGAAGCATTTTCTGTGTACAATATCCTGAAATATGGTAAGAGGACTATGTGCAAGGCCCTTCATGAGAAGATTTTACACATTTTACTCGCAGGACGACTTCTCAAAGATGCATACATAGTGGTCAAGGTACTCACTATTCTATGGCAATCTTGATTCTATAATATTGATATCTTGTAGTACCTATTCTAACCACTGCCAATGATTCAGGATAATGCAACGTCAATCTCATGGCCTGCTATAAGGAAGTTTGCGACCTCCTTCATGAAATCTGGCAATATAAACTTGATAAATGATGTGATCAAGGCCATTCACAGTTCTGGTTACAAGATTGATCAGGTACTGAAAACGTCTTAACTTATGTTCATCATTTGCTTGTGATTCTCGTTGCTGAAGCTTTCAGTGGTTTGCTCTTAACAAATTAGTCATGTTAATGTCAAATATTAATCCAAGAAATTGTAGAAACCATATAAGTATTAAAATTTGTCTAATTTGATAAGGTCTTTTAACTTTTGTCAAAAGTATTCTGCTGTATAAATTTGACAATGAAAAAAAAAAAAAAGAAGAACGAAAGAAGTGAAATCCCATTATTTCAACATATCAAGATGACGTGGAAGGGCTGCTTGTGATAGGATGGAGCTTATCATTATCCAGGAACCAGTTTCAACCCGAGTTTTGGACGTCAGATTTTCTTTCAACCCTGAGTTTTGGACGTCAGATTTTCTTAGTTGCATATAAAAGCTGCTGGTGTATTTGGAGAATATTTTATTGGATTTGGTACTGAGACATTTTCCTCTTATATCTAAGTTCTGGACGAGTTACATCAAGTAGACATCTTAAACTGGAATACTGATTGTCCTTTAGATTCCTTTTTCTATTCCTTTTCTTCTTTGGTTATAACAAAACTTATCACGGTAAGTCCACATGAAGCTAGCTAAAAATTGCAGGATATCGAAATTTCTTCTAAACGGCCTAAGTTTGACCCTTAGGAGCTGCTTGTAAATTTGGTCTCCCTTGCTGCCTCTGTATTGGATTCATTTGGAAGCAAACAAGAATTCACTCTTAATGTGCTTTCTCTTGCAGAACCAGTTGTGAACTTCCATCTTTCTTTGCAGGAAATATTTCATATGGCTATATCACGCTTTATTGCACAACCAGAAAAGAAGGACTTGCTTCTGCAATTGCTAGAATGGATGCCAGGCCATGGTTATGTTGTTAATTCATCGACAAGAAACTTGGTTCTCAAGAACTCTCATTTATATGGGCGACAACTTGTTGCAGAGTTATTATCCAAGCAGCATATGCTGTCAAAAACCATGAAGTCTCGTAAATGAAGGCAAAATGAATATAAAGTGAGTCATTAAAAGATTTTATTCTGTACCTTGGCTCTTTGTATGGGAAACAAGATTTTGATGCCGGTCAGATGTAAAGCACAGTGTTCTGAAGTGGCTATGTCTTAATATTGTTATTTTACTTCAAACCTTGGGTGATCAAAATCCTTATCATTGTTGCAGGTTAACATTATCCGTTCCAATAGCTGGCTGATATGGGCTATAATGTTTCTTCCAGTTGATCAATTTGTCCTCTGGTAGAAATGAACGTGCTCAGGCTTTCAGAGGTTCTAAATGTATGTAGCATTCTTAGAGCATCATGCATGTGGAGCCCTTTTGTACATAGTTATTGATGCCAATTATGCAAAGTTTGAAGCATCTTAAGTTCTTGACAGCTTTGGAGGTAAAAATCTTTCAGGAGATACTTCCTTTTATGGTATCAGTCAATTTGAGCAAAAGTTTTATACAGTTCTCATTTTACTTCTATGGCATTAGAACACATTTGCTTGATTATTTTTCCAGACAAGTAATCATTAGAGTTGGATCTCAAAATAGGCGCCTAAACATCATTTGGTTCAGACATAAATTCCAACTTGAAGGAGGTCCAGTGATCATATTGCTTTTCACATTCACGGAATGGAATGAGGGAATTGTCCAAAAGTCTAGTTGTAGTGCTTCAATTTTGTTAATTATGATATGATGAAACACATGGTTGAGTAGTGACTTTGGTGAAGGTGAAAATCCTTTTTTTTTTTTAATCTTTTTCTTTGACAATGTGAAGGCAAAAATCTTCCTGGGAAAAAAAAAAAAAGAAGGGAAAAGCGAATCATAGAAAGGAAGAGGTGTAGAATGAATCAAAAACAAATAGTAATAATAATAATATAAGCAAGTAGTAACTTGAGAGAGTAAATTCTAAGTTGTTCAAAAGAGATGGCCCTCCAAGGAAACGAAGTTTAGAAATTATGTATCATGCCCTCCCATGTAGTCAGGAAAAAGGCGCATATGAGTAGTTGTATGAGCTTTGCTTGGCCAAAAATGATAATGCCTATGTAAATGCATATCTTTTTTCAGCTTTGGGTTGTTCAAGGAGAAAAATGAGCATGTGGACAAAGTGGTGTTTGCTGCTGAAGCGTTCACTTTTGATTAATTTACCACTAGAGTTCATTATATGAGTTACATCTTTTAGTTATTACTAAATGTGTAGATACAGAACTCTATTTTGATTTTCAAGTAGATTTTCTTAGAAGCTCAGTAAAAAAAATGTCGGCATGCCATTTCTGCACCCAGTTTCTTTTTTCATGTTTGCTTACAATCTTTCCTGGTCGATAGCATTAATTGTTTTACCTTAAAAGAGAGGATATGGAAAACTTGATGTTTCAGACTTGATATTAAAAAGAAGATGTTTGTTTCAGTTAACTGTTTAACTATCTTTAACCATTTGGGGTAGCTCAGCTGGTTAGTCCTTGGGTGTGCTCCCCAAAGGTCGCCAGTTCGGGTCTCCGAAGGGGCACTGGAGGTTTACTTAGCCGTTGACTTCAAGGCCCCATGGGATTAGTCGGGTAAAGTTCGGATACCCATGGATTGAGAAAAAAGAAAAACAAAATTAAAAAGAAGATGTTGGCATTTCTTGCATATCCTTTCAGCAGGAATATGACTGTAGTTGAGTAAGCTGATCTGTAGTTTCTGCTTCCTGCTAATTCTAGAACTGTCAGACATGGGGACAATTAGTCCCACTATTTCTCCTCTAGTCTTGGTAAACTCTTTGTAAATTGGTCAATTGGATTAAAAATTTCAGTGCACTTTGGTAAAGGTTATAATGTTGTTGTGGATTTCAGGGTGACCCAAAATCTGCATTTGGTTTTGTCCGTCACTAACTCGTGATGCTTTGTTTAAGTGAAAGCAGTTTCCATTGGGAGCAGACATCCGTATTACCTCATGCATGGCATGAAGTAAGAAATTCCGATCCAGAGTATATATTGAAGCCAAGGGAACTCTTCTAGAAGACCAAACACACTTGAATAGAATTATTGGCGTATGATAGTACTTTATTTGGAGCTTTTGGAGATAGAGAATTGGGTTTTATTGTGGTAGTTATCTTGATCGTTTCTTTGCATTCTTGGTGGGACTAGTAAACTGGTAGAAGCATAGTTTCAGCTGTTGCAGGAGAATAAGGTCGACTCTGCCCACGAGGAAAAGGGGGCGATCATTGGATTTTTGATACGATGTTTCCCATTTTCCCGGTCATATCTATGTAATCGAATTGTCGTTAATATTAGCACATACTGAGTGATCAACATATGTAACTGTGTGGATAATTTGCTAGATGTCAATACACGGCCAATTTTCTTTGAAAGCGAATTGTGGGAGAACCTTTTCTTATAACCTTAATGAAGATTCACTTGAACGTTACTGTAGCCACTAATATGTGGAGAGAGATACTTTGAGCATTCAGTGAGGCTTAGTGATCAGCAATGTTTGGGATCTCCACAGGGTACAAATGAATCATATCAGACCATGCGCTCTTCTTCTTTGGATCAGTTTCTGTAATGCATTCCCAAATTGCACTGTTACATTTGAAGCCGCTACCAAAAGCAATTTGCCAGACCCGGTCGCCTCTTTTTACTCTCCCTTTAGCCTCCAGGTAGCATAGCTCATACCAGACAGAAGAAGAGGAAGTATTTCCAAATCTGTATAACGTCATCCTTGAGGCTTCTACGTCTTCTTTGCTCAGCTTCAGGTTTTCCTCCACAGCATCGATGACTGCCCTTCCACCAGCATGTATGCAGAAATGGTCTAAAGCCTTCCTGAAGTTCGGCATGTAAGTTTCCTTCTTCCCTGCTACTCTCCAAATTTTCCTCCAAAAAATAGACCATGCATATCTCAACTGCTCGGAGTAAGGCAAAACATATGGTCCTAACTCTGATATGTTTGTTTTTAGAGCATTTCCTGCTACATGTAGAAGGGATCTTGATAGTGATACTCCTTCATATCCAAATTCATCATGTTCTTGGAAAACTGATTGGTAGGACTGATCATCTGATCCCATGTGTGTCCGGAGAAGATGTTTGAGCTTGTATTTTGCTGTCCTTCCATCATTCTTCTTGTTGGACAATAGAACTGCAACTCCTCCCATCCGGAATAATGCGTTGGCTAAGAGCATTGATTTGACCTTACCATCGTACCCGTTTGGAGTTATTGCTTCCATGCTAAGAACCAAAGCCAATGAGTTATGGTGAACTTTTAGAAGGTCTTTAGCTAAACTCACAGCCAAGAGTCCTGCACCACAACCCATTCCACTGAGGCTAACACTCTTTACATTACTTCTGAATCCAAACTTGTTTATCACCATAGCTGTCATAGATGGTGTAGGGCAGAAGATACTGCAATTCGACACAATTATGTCGATATTTTTGGGATTTATCTTGTGCTTGTTTAGAAGGTCTTTTACAACTGTGAAAAGAATAGTTTCTACTTCTTCTTGACATAGTTTCCATGATCTGTCAGGTGGGATTTCATGCACTGCAAGGGGAACGCACGCCTCGGATCCAATGCCTGTCCTCAAACTTGCCTTTGCCTGAAAATCAATAGCCTCTCTTTCATGAATGCCACATATTTCAAAATGTTCGATGAAATTCGCTGCTGAAACTCGCAAGTTACCGGGTGGTAGATAACACGAGAAGTCGAGGAGGTAAATGCATTTGGATCTGAAAGCCACAAAATACAGGCCTAGGAGCAGAGCTGATGCTATTAGGAGATGGAAGTAGGCAAAGGGTGTTGTGGAATCAATTGTTATAGAGGTATACATGTTAGCAAAATCTTCAAATGACACCACCATTATCATTTCGCTTGAAGTTGAATATACAGAGCATGTGTTGAACTTATATAAATCACATCAGGAAAGAGTTGAGCAACCATTAGAGACGCGCACAGCAACATGCATAGAAGGCATGCACACGCATATCTGCATGCCTATACACACCCTTGCACGAAAGTCTCACTGCCTTTTCATTGAAAGATTGATCCAGTGCCTGAACAAGTATGAGCCGTAAGAGAGAGGCAATCTATGGTGATTCACTAACAACCTAGTCTTATCTATTCAGAATGTGACCTAATTTCTCTTCTCGTTGATTCACTCATTTTTCGGGCATTATTTTTTTCATTGATTTACTAACATCAATGTCAGTTATCGTATTCAACTTTGCTTTTTCAAATTGAACCAAACCTAAGGGTGACGTTACAATATTTATTCACATAGAAAAATCATAAAATCCAAAATTTTTATATCAGATCTCGGGTTTTTCCTTCTAATATTTATAGTGTCCTATGTATTTTTGTGCATCATCCTGACGATCAATGCACCAATCGTGCAGAGAATTGAATCACAAGCAACTAGCTAGCTGCCTTGGTCATAAAGCCTGCATGTTCGACCTCATCTAGTCATGCGCCTTTGCTCTGCAAAGGTTGAACTTGCGTCGAATAAACAAATAGATGTGTAGATTGATTAGCTAATTTTAGGCTCATCCAACTCTTTGGAAAGAAGATCATTTTGACGACTCCGCACAAACTGGCAACCTTACTGGAGCAAAACATTAGGGGTGAATCATCCTCTTGGATTGTGAGAGACTGTCCTTTATTAGATCTCCCTCGTGCAGTAGATTAACATAAGATGGCTTTGTTTTTTCCTCAAACTTAAAAAAAAAAAAAAAAAACACACGCCTGATGCTAATGACTCATGAAAGAACTATAATTGCCACTACTTGCGTGTCTCTAGCCATTGTCCATGTTGAGTTCATAAATGGATTAAATAAACTCTCCTTAACAGGTATTTTTTAGATGTAGTGATAAATTAATATAGTATCAGAGGTCAGATTACTAAGATATTCATGGTTTAAATCTTGTCATCGCCCATTAATATTTTCATGTGCAAGGGCAATAATCTCGCATCACAAAAGTCCACATGTAAGACTATTATCTTGACTTTTTAATAATTTAAATTTTTAAATACATAATGCTAGACTCCTAGTAAAGTTAAAATATATAGTTCAAAAGCCTGCAATTGAATCATTCTTTTAGGTTCCAACTAATTTACTTCTTGACATAATTTTGGTTAGCCAAATGCAAACATATCTCATTTGAAACAGTTAATTGTCACAAGTTAGCAAACTCTTAACTGAAAAATTCCCTCAATAAAGAACGGCAAAAAAATGTGACACTAGAGAAATATCAAGCTAAACTGACGTGCAGTGTCTGCAATGTTACAGTGATTGTTTTTATTATTTATTTTTTTCAAACACCCGTCCTTATGAGATTCAAATTTTAGTATTTTAATTGTTAAAGGGAATAGTCCACCACTAGGCTACTCCTAAATCTCTTACAGTGAATATATATTAGTGACAATAAATATATATGATCTTGAACCAACTCGTCTCAAGTCAAGTTAAAAATTACACGATATGAAGTATGTGAAATAGCCTTAATATCCTACGGGAAATGTTGCATAGTTTTTTGTCAACCGTTTTTAAGTAGAAGTTTCGCTTAAAAAAGTATATTATCGAGTGATTGGATTAACAATATAGCGAATCATCTTAAATCAATCTTGTACCTTAACCTTTCTTAAATTGGGATTAGTTAACTTGTCTTTTGATTATATTTTTCAAAAAAACTACAATAAAATGCTCTAAACTATTTAGTTTGAAGATTTATGGTAGATGATTTTAGGTACTACATTTTCAGATTCATAAACTGATTACATATCATCAACAAAGATGCTCTGTGTTAGAATGGCACAATAATATTCTCCTTAAGAACCTAACTTGAATGCATAGCTGAAAGTTGAAGTTTCGGTTTGAGGTATAATGTATTTCTCCCACATCGGCCTGGCAGGTAGCTTACATGGGCAGAGAGGGTAATATAAAGAGGAGAAAGATTGTAGAGTAACATACTTACCTGGACGGGGTCAATGGGTGATCAAGAAGGCCCATGGCCTAGGTTGGTGACCTCCATTGCACTGTGGAGGGGTGCCCGCCTAAGGTCAGCCCAAGTGGTTGAGCCTACGTCATAATTTGTGGCAGTGGGGGCCTGCGTACGCGCGGCCCCTGACCAAATCTTGTGTTCAAGGCTTTTATGGGCTTAAGTGGTGATAATTTCCTATATCTTCTGACGAGCTGGTTGGGTTTCTATTTTAATAATGGAAGGACTTTTCATTGGAAGTCGATCATATTATCAAACAAGAAGAAATGTGCTGAATGCATTTTTGCCTGCCATTAATTATTTGTTTGTAACTAATTTAGTTGAGTATGTTTTTGGGAGTATGTTTTTGGTTGTTATTTAATGTCATAATTTACGAGGTTTAGTGATATTGAATAAAAATGTAGTTTTTAAAATATTTTGAAAATGATATCGGTTTTTTACAACTGTAGAAGTTAACTTGGACGGAATTTTACCGCTTTATGCATCTAAAATTTAATCCAAACAAAGTTTAAATCTGATTTTTTAACAAGATCTTTGATTAAAAGAAAAACGAAAAAAATATATTGTAGCGTAGGTAAATACTTACCTAACAACTTATCCCCGTAATGAGTCCAATAATTGAAGAGTCTACTCTCTAGTGTTCAACAGAACACCATCTGATCTCCACCAAAGAACCTCCAATGACCACTCCATACCAAACACCCATAACCCCAACTGGCACCCGCATAGGCTGGGTAGGCATAGGCGTGATGGGCTCATCCATGACCTCTCGCCTCCTCTCCGCCGGCTACACTCTCACCATCTTCGCTCGTACCCCATCCAAAGCCCTCCCTCTCCAATCCCAAGGCGCAGTTATCGCCCCCTCCCTCACCGACCTCGCCCAGCAATCAGACATCATCTTCACAATGCTGGGTCACCCATCAGATGTCCGACAAATTGTCTTAGAGAATCTCGTCCCACTTGTTCAGCCCAACACCATCCTCGTCGACCACACTAGTAGCCACCCTTTACTTGCCAAGAAAATATACAATTCTGCCCTTGAAAAGGGTTGTTTTGCTATAGATGCTCCTGTTTCGGGCGGGGATATAGGGGCGAAAGAGGGGAAGTTGGCGATTTTCGCGGGGGGAGATGAGGGGGTAGTGGATAGGTTAAGGCCTTTGTTTGATGCAATGGGGAATGTTACTTACATGGGTAGTGCAGGAAAAGGGCAGAGTTGTAAAATCGCGAACCAGATAACTGTAGGGGCTAATTTGTTGGGGCTAAGTGAAGGATTTGTTTTCGCTGAAAAGGCCGGGTTGGATAAGGGGAGGTTTATGGAGGCAGTGAAGGGAGGGGCAGCTGGGTCAATGGTGATGGAGTTGTTTGGAGGGAGGATGATCGAGAGGGATTTTAGGCCGGGTGCGTTCGTGGAGTATATGGTGAAGGACTTGGGGATGGGTGTGGATGTTGGGGAAGAGGAAGAAGGGAGTGGTGATGATGTGGTGGTGTTGCCTGGTGCTGCATTGTGTAAGCAGTTGTTTTCTGGGATGGTAGCTAATGGGGACGGAAACATGGGGACTCAAGGGCTTATTACCGTTATAGAGAGACTCAATGGCGGTAAATGAGATCATTGCTCTGCTAATTCGTGTATGCCCTTTGTTGAGCTGCTCTTCTTGGTTCTGGAATCAGTTGAAGCGTATTGCTTTATCACGCGAATGTATATCCAATGTTGCGTTGATTGATCACGCGAATGTATATCCAACGTTGTAGTGATTGATCGTTGATTAGACAATGTGAGTTGGAGCTTGTCTTAACTGTAATTTGTTGTGTTTCAGTCGCTTGCACTGTAACTACGGCTTGTGACTCTGTGTGGTGCATCAGAAACTTACAAGAATTCAAGTCCTAATGCTTGGCATGTTGCTCTGCACGAAGTTAAGACTGTTTGGGATCTTCAAGTATTGAAAAATGAGGTTCAAACATGTGTTCTAGTTGAAGTCTAGTGATGTTTGTAGAGGAAAAAGTGTGTGTATAAATTTCTTGGCTGAATTTTGGTGTGCAAAAACAGGAACAATGACAATCTGGTATTGAATGACCCAAAAATGCTGTCCGCGTGCGTGAAACTCTCATTATGTTTGAAATTCCGAGAAGGGTTGAACTACTGTGGGGTCTATTGTACTTGGCTTTATCTTGCAATTTGTTAGAAATTGGTTTTACGGCTTCAACCTGTGATCTCCAGTCACACAACTGAAATTTCACCTTAGTTTCTGCTGCATGATCAATTTCTCTGTGGCTGAGTCGCATAGGAAGAAAATTGAGTTTTTAAAAAATTAGTTCTTGTTATTGAGTGTAAAATGTGCATTGTTTTTTTTTTTTTTTTCCTATCGAATGTTATGTCTAAGGTTATGATATAAACTAAAACAGATTCAAATGTGATCAAAATTAACTCCAAATGAAGGCAAGGAAATAACTAAAGAACTAAATTGGGAGTTGTTGAAGATTCTCGAAACAATTAAAGTAACGTGGCTTGACATATGCAAAAAATATTTTCAACAGAGAATGGAGATGCGGGGTATCCGATCCCCGTACCTCTCGCATGCTAAGCGAGCGCTCTACCATCTGAGCTACATCCCCATGTTGGTTAGATTCAATACATAAACAATATAGAATACAGATAAAATAGCGAACCTTCAAACCGGCACTTAATATGAATTAGCCCTCATGGTTTTGGAAATCAGGCTTCTACAATCATCGTGCGATGATCCGAAAAGGCTTTTATGGGTTCTATTGCTGGTCTTGACATTTCGTCACCCAAAATGTGGTCTTCGTATGCAACAAATTGTATTTCTCAATCAAATGAAGGTGTGCATAGGCACACTCTCAACTAAAAAAAAAAAAAAAAAAAAAAAAATATATATATATATATATATATATATATATATATATATATATTGTATTGAATCTTTCTCAAGATAGGAATATACCCCCTAATCACTCTTACTTATCTGTGCATATTTTAACCTTATGTGGACGCATACCTAATTTTAGGGTCTTGACTCAGCCGTTAGATTATTAAATTATCCCACATTAGTTGTCGAACTAGTTGTTGTTGCGTGCTTCCATGCAGCTTCAACTAACCATGAAGAGGACATATGCAGTTCTATATGTTCGAGAACTGTTGTTTCTGAGAATATTTCATTTGCGAAGAACCTTTGAAACCTTTGGCAAGGGGACAAAGAAATGGTCAAACAAGCTACTTGCACCCTTTAATTTTTCTTTGTTTCTTTATACAATAAAGGTCGAAAAAGTAGTTTAAATTTAAAATATTTAATTATAACATATCACTATTTAAATATTTCACTCAATTTTTACATTAATTTTTTTTTAGCACTTGTACATTGAGATGAGAAATATATAGAGAGATGAGAAGGACCCTTGTGGTCATAGATAAAACTAATCTCTTGTTGATGATGCCATGTGGCTTTATGGTCAACCTTGATTATAATAACGCTAAATCAAGAAACGGCTCTTTTTTTCGTCTAAGAAGTAAGATGGAAGTTGCCTCTCTCTTGTATTCAATCCTTACGACTTGGACTTTGTACACAAACTCTTCATTTGACCAAGAAAATAAAGAAAGACAAAATCTTCGTCACCTATGAATCATATTCACGGTATGTTCTGAGTTGTAGTCCGAGTTTAGGTATGAAACATTTTATAGGGTGTAAAATTCTTCGATACATTGATTGAGTTTAAGGTAAATTGTGAAGAATGATTAGGTTCGTTTATACCAAATTATTATGGCGAGTCTTGAAAATTGGAGAAGAAATTGGCCGTAACACACATGTATATAACTCAACTACTCACTCAAAAATTTAAACATACACTGTTTGGATCACCAATTTTAACGAATTAGACAGTGAATCCCAATATTTTTTATAGCAAACGTACCTCAAATTGGAAGATGCGATCCGATACGTAATTCCAAGGTTAGATTGGACCGCGTAAGCATGCTGCGAACACATTATAGTTACACAATGAGGATATTATATCTTACCTGAGAGGATTCTTATAATAAACATATCCCTTTGCCATCTCTTCAGCCAAGTCCACAACACTGTCAAGGCAAGATGGTGTCTGATAGTGTGAAGATAATACTGATTAGAGCTTCTCTGTTTTTTACTCTTTCAGCAAATTTAGTCTACTCTTCCCCCACAAGCACACCTTCATGTCCTATGAATCTAGACTATGTTGTCATCACTCCATGGAACAACGCTGTCTGCAGAGAAAATCAAAAGAGCACCATGGCTAATTTAACTTCAAGTAATTGTTGTCAGACCCTCACTGCCCTATATGGAGTCGGCCTTGCTCGACACCTTCAACAGACATCTTATTTCAGACTTCAAGATTTAGCAACCTCAGTTGCTTGCCTCTCAGATTTTCAAACCAAGCTCGACTCACTTTCCTTACCTTCCAATCTCACTTCCGCATGTTTTAATCCTTTAGACTATGTTAACAGCACCAATAGGTGTGCCGATATTTATACCCTCCAAGACTGGCACAACAGATTAGGCCCCTATACTTCTCTTGACATCAGATGTAGATCAAGTACATATGACATCAATTTCTGTGATGGATGTGTCTCAGCTGGTTTTGAGGTTCAATCCAGATTGATTTCCATTGATGGAAACAAGTCTCATGCTGTAAACTGTTTTATGTATGCAATTTTATACGCAGCAGGTATAGGAAACTTGCTCGGTCCAGGGAGTCTAGGTGCACTTTCTTGCATCTTTGGTATGTCTCTGTCCTCGGAAACGGATTCAGGAAGTAATAGTAGGAAAAAGGCACTGGTTTATGGGCTAGTTGGAGCTTGTTCTGCTATTTTAACCATGTCTTGTTTGATAGGTTTGTACTTCTGGTGGAAACATCAGAAGAAAGTGAAGAAAAGTTTAAAAGACATATCTGATCTTAATCTGGACTCAGATGATCATGGATCAAAGCTGGAATGGAGACCTAAGGCCAGGACAATACGATTCAAGATTCAAGATCTTGAGAAGGCGACTAATAAATTTTCACCCAAAAATTTCATTGGCAGAGGTCAGTATGGAATTGTCCATAAAGGGACATTACCAGATGGTTCTCTCATTGCAGTCAAGAAGATTATAGACTCAGAAAGTCAAGGAGAGGCCGAGTTTCGCAATGAAGTGGAGATCATCAGTACATTGAAGCACCGAAATCTTGTTCAGCTGATTGGTTATTGTTTTCCAAACGCTGATGGGGAAAATCACAAATACCTGGTCTATGATTACATGCCGAATGGAAATCTGAACGAGCATCTATTCCACGTTCGCGAAGGTTTTGATGGAAGTAGCACGAAACCATTGACTTGGCCTCAGAGGAAAAGCATAATTCTGGATATTGCAAACGGATTAGCTTATCTTCACTATGGTGTAAAGCCATCAGTATATCATAGAGATGTAAAGCCAACCAACATATTGTTAGATGCTGATATGAGAGCAAGACTAGCAGATTTTGGGCTGGTAAAACAAGGCAGAGAAGGTGAATCTCATATTCCAACTAGAGCAGCAGGCACTCATGGTTACTTATCCCCTGAATATGCGCTTTACGGGACATTAACTGAAAAAAGCGATGTTTATAGCTTCGGCATAGTAGTTCTGGAGATCATGTGCAGAAGAAAAGCTCTTGTTCTTTCGTCCTCCGGATTTCGGCAACCATCATTAATCACAGATTGGGCTTGGGCAATTGTGAAAAGTGGGAAAATAGAGAAAGTTCTTGATCCTTCACTTCTAGGAGATACGGAAAATGGAAACACAAACCCGAAGGGGTTAATGGAAAGATTTGTGTTGGTTGGAATTCTATGTGCTCATGTCAGGGTGGCTGCAAGGCCTACTATATTGAATGCGTTAAAAATGCTTGAAGGAGATATCGAGGTCCCTGCAATTCCTGATAGGCCATTTTATGCTGATCAAAAGATAGTCAGTACATAGACCAAAAAGACCTGGAGTAAAAGACTTATAAACG
The DNA here is from genome assembly GCA_037974665.1 of Ehretia macrophylla. NCBI lineage: Eukaryota > Viridiplantae > Streptophyta > Magnoliopsida > Boraginales > Ehretiaceae > Ehretia > Ehretia macrophylla. The sequence continues at coordinate 33,506,246 of CM075776.1, forward strand.
GTTGCAGTTTATTGCCGTCAGAATAGCAACCATTGCAATACTGTCACGTGTTATTGATTTGTCATCTTATAACACTACTGCTGTCCAGAATACAGACTTCTGATATGAATAGTTAACATTCTTCTTCTGGTTTGTTGTTAATCTTCCAATTACTGTTTCCAGCTTCCACTTTGAAGAGAAAAATGAGATCTTGAAACTTCATTATATCTTATTTTCTTAAGTATTGAACTCAAAAATGATTGCGCATTTGATAGCTAATAATTCTAATAGTTATCAAGCAAAAAGATCAGCTCTAGCGATTGAAAATGCCTTTCATAATTTTCTGTGCTTAGAATAACTGGTTCACATTTAAGAAGATGTAACCGCGTGACAGAATGGTTCGGCAACCGAATTGAAGATTAATTCTTTGTCTTGAATTTGTTTTGTCATTATATTTTTATTTTTTTTATTTTTTTGTCATTATAGTCAACAGATGATATATATATAGAGACACGAACAGGACCTTTGTGGTCCTCAAAAACCTAATCTTCTTGTCTTCTTGATGATACCATGTTGCTTTATGGTCAATCCTTATTATAGTAAGGCCAACTCAGAACGTCTCTTCTTTTGTCAAAGAAATACGTGTTTTATTTCTACTGTGTAAAGTGAACCTTTATTCTAAAATTTTAAATTATTAAATTGTGTATATGTATAGAATGGATGTACATGGAGGTGAATAGGAGCTGCTGGAAATTTCCTTAAATATGGGGGAACAATCAATTAACCCCTCACAAAAATTTTTATTTATATATGAGTGTTAAATTATATTTATATTTAAATAAGCAAATATCCCCAACAATCTTGGGTGAGCGAGCTCTATTTTGAACTATCCACGTGGTAAGCAAGATAAGAGTTCTAATAGCATGATAAATGACCACTTAATTTAAAAGTTTAAGTGGTTAGAGAATGTATACTCAATTATTTTGATGCAGGGACGGAGCCAAAAATTTAATATTGAGGGATCAAGATTCAAATAAGAAGATTGATTACAAGAAATAAAAATAGTAGGAGGACTGACAACTTTTTTTTAACGATATTACATAAATTTTTTTAAAAAAACGACCGCCTAGCTCCACCCCTATTTTGACGTCTCCAGCACTCTCTACTTCATGGAGAGAAATATACACAAATTCAAATCATGTAGACATAGAAATCCAGTCTCAATTGTTCTCTTTTGAAAATGGAATTTGAGAACGATGTTTTGTTTTTTTATTCAATTTCAATATCCCTAACGACGCTGAAGAGGTTCTTGGTTCTGAGTCTTTTTTGGCGAGTTATTATTCGCTTTTTTTGTACGCATTACGACTTGGACACTGCAGACAAACTCATCACTTCACCAAAAATCAAACAAAAAGATAAAACTCTTCATGACTTATGAACACATTTATGGTAATTTCTGGTGTCGCAAATCCGAACTCTAATTTGGGACAACATTCATCTTCATCCTTGGAACAAAAATCTGTTCTTTTATGATGAATCTTATCTAGTGGCTAAACAAAACATAACCATGTTGTATAATTACAATCCTTGTATATAAACAAGGTTGAAACGGGATGGTGTTCAAACTCCCCAAATGCAATCCAGGAATTCCTCAGGGCGTATTACTGTTTTTCACCCGTAATATATCTCAAATGAAAGGATTCTTGTAAAAACATTGTTGAGTTAGACAAGATGGTGTCTGATGTTGTGAAGATAATAGTCATTACAGCTTATCTCTTCTTGTTTACTCTTTCAGCAAATTTAGTCTACTCTTCTCCCACAAGCGCACCTTCATGTCCCGTGGATTTTGAATATGTTGTGAACATTCCGTGGAACAACACTGTCTGTCGAGAAAATCAAAAGAACACAATGACGAATAAAACCTCGAGCGGTTGTTGTTCGATGCTCACCAGCCTCTATGCAGTAGGCCTCGCGCACCACCTTCAACAGACGCATCTTTTCAGATTTCCAGATTTGGCAACCTCTGTTGCTTGCCTCACTGATTTTCAAGCCAAGCTCAACTCTCTTTCCTTGCCTTCTGATCTTACTTCCTTATGTTTTGATCCTCTAGACTATGTTAACAGCACTAATGTATGTGCCAATATACATAGTGTGCAAGACTGGATCAACATATTTGGCCCCTCTTGTTCCCTTGACATCAAATGCAGGCCAAGTACTCTCGACCTCTATTACTGTGGCGCGTGTATATCAGCTGGTCTTGAGGTTTTCTCCAAATTGATTTCCATTGATGGCAATTCATCTCATGCCGTAAACTGTTTTCTGTATGCAGTTTTATATGCAGCAGGTATAGGAAGCTTGATCGGTCCGGGGAGTCTGGGTGCACTTTCTTGCATCTTTGGCTTGCCCCTGCCCTTGGAAACAGAAACAGATTCAGGAAATAGCAATAGGGAAAAGAAACTGGAACTATATTCGTTAGTTGGAGCTTGTTCTGCTATTTTGCTGATGTGTTGTCTGGTAGGTTTGTACTTCTTGCGGAAACATTGGAAGAAAATGAAGAAGAATGCAAGAGACTTCTCAGATTTACATCTTGACTCGGGCGATCACAGATTAAAACTGGACTGGAAACCTAAGGCCAAGACAATAAGATTCGCGATTCAAGATCTTGAGAAGGCGACTCATAAATTTTCATCCAACAATTTCATTGGGAGAGGTCAGTTTGGAATTGTTCATAAAGGGACATTACCAGATGGATCTTCCATTGCAGTCAAGAAGATTATAGACTCAGAAAGTCAAGGGGAGGCCGAGTTTTGCAATGAAGTGGAGATCCTCAGTACATTGAAGCACCGAAATCTTGTCCAGCTGATCGGTTATTGTTTTTCAAACGCCTGCGGAGAAAATCACAAATACCTGGTCTATGATTACATGCCGAATGGAAATCTGAACGGGCATCTATTTCACCTTCGCGAAGGTTTTGATGGAAGTAGCACGAAACCATTGACTTGGCCTCAGAGGAAAAGCATAATTCTGGATATTGCAAACGGATTAGCTTATCTTCACTATGGTGTAAAGCCATCAGTATATCATAGAGATATAAAACCAACCAACATATTATTAGATGCTGATATGAGAGCAAGAATAGCAGATTTCGGGCTGGTAAAACAAGGCAGAGAAGGTGAATCTCATATTCTAACTAGAGCAGCAGGCACTCATGGTTACTTAGCCCCTGAATACGCGCTTTACGGGACATTAACTGAAAAAAGCGATGTTTATAGCTTCGGGGTGGTAGTTCTGGAGATCATGTGCAGAAGAAAAGCTCTTGTTCTTTCGTCTTCCGGATTTCAACAACCATCATTGATCACGGATTGGGCTTGGGCACTGGTGAAAAGTGGGAGAATAGATCAGGTTCTTGATCCTTTGCTTCGAGGAGATGAAGCATATGAGAAGACAAACCCGAAGGGGTTAATGGAAAGATTTGTGTTGGTTGGAATTCTATGTGCTCATGTTAGGGTGGCTGTGAGGCCTACAATATTGGATGCCCTGAAAATGCTTGAAGGAGATATTGAGGTCCCTGCAATTCCTGATTGGCCTTTTTATGCTGATGAAACGATCTTGGCCAGTTCATAGTATATAGATTGTAGCATATATATCATTTTTATTGCATATATATCTCATTCGTTGAAGGCATTATGATTGTACATGACACTTTCAGTAAATAATAGAGGATTGAGTACCCTTTCTGTTCTGGCTAGCGACGTAGGGCTGGACTCCCACTTATGCCACTCTTAACATCTAGAGGAAGAAAAACCGGTATCAGGGTATGAATCCACTAATGGTAATGTCTCGTCTTGACATGGAAGTCTTAAACTTGTTGACTATAACAACATTCACGAGCTTCTTTTAAGGACCCGGCCATTCTCCGACCTAAACTACAGATTATCTCTAAGGAGTTATATTTGTACAGCTGCGAAATTATGTTTTATAGCGCTCACTGATCGATCTGCTGTCAATTTATGGCGAGGAAACTTGTATGCTGCAGAAGACAGGTGTTGATTAGTCACTTGTGTCTTCTGCTGCCAAACATTCATCTGCTTCTTCACAGGTTTTATACACATGAAGGACTATCTTTATCGTCCTCGATCTATTTAATTCATTTGTTAACTAATTTACCGAATTTGCTTTCGAAATTTCAGATTGTTTTGGAAAAGAGAGAAAATGTTTTGGTATATAGTCTACTAACCGGAACTGATCAAATTCGAGATTATATAGGATTATACATGAAAGATCCTTTCTTGGTTCTCTTTTTAGTCTTGTATCTCTTATTCCTAAAAGGGTTTTCTCCACTTGTGGGTTTGTTTTTTTTTTTCAAAAAACTCTATTCATTTTGAGTTGGATGGTAGGCGAGGCCATATTTTTGGGTTTAAATGGGACTTGTTACAAGCGGTAATATCAATCTCTAAAACTAATCAAGTTATTAATAATTGAACAAAACCAAGAAATAATCCCTATTTTTGGGTTTAAATTGGTCCCCTTTTTTTTTCTTTCAAAACTACTATTTAAAACCGCTATCCGCAATATCAAATGACTGTTTATATTTGTTATGTTTGTTATAAAATAAGACCCGTTAACAATTATTGTTTGAAAAACTCACCGGTCAATAATATGTGCGTGTTTGTATTTATTGTATTTGTTACGAAATAGACCTACTAATAACTATCGTTTTAAACATTCACCCTAAGAAATCTCCATGTTAAGATTCCATATCATACACTTGTTTAGATCATTTTCTCCAAACTCTCTCCTTGCCTCCCCCCCTTCTCTCTTTTCTTTGCAACTCCATATTTTCTCTCTCTTTCTCTTTCTCTTTCTCTTTCCCTCTCTTTCTCCTTCTTTATCTTCTCCCTCATGGGAGATCCTTCACGGTCAACGACACCAACATTGCTATCCAAGCATTATAGCACTCTTGGACTCCCTAAAACTGCATCTCTTGCAGATATTAGTAAAGCATACAAATCTCTCGTCATGAAATGCCATCCTGATAGGAATTCTTCTAACAGAGCCGAGGCTGAAGCCAAATTCAGATCAATCAATGAAGCCTATAAGGTATGTTAGATTAGTTTGTTTCAATACTCATGCAATATATATTCCATGCAAACATATATACTAACATTGAAAAATGTTGCATGCATGTTATTTGCATTAATACATTACCACCTTATAGATAGAGAGAAACTAGTTCATTTTATGTATAAGATACAATTAAGAATAATGTTTGATACTCGAGGGATCTTGTGTCTGACTAATTTGGATTACAACATTTGATGATGGCAGATGGTAGATATGTAACTTTTTTTTTCATATAAGAATAATGTTTTGTGTTGAACTATTAGGTTCTTACTACGAATAAGAAAGAAGAAGGAAATGCATCGTACAATGACTTTCCAAAAACACCGATGCATACATATTGCAATGAAGATGGGTTCTGCATCTCCAGCCCGACACTTGTTTCAAGTACAAGCATTCGTGCCTCCCCGACATCGACGCCAAGAGACTTTTCAAGAAGTTCAAGCCGGAGCAAAACTCCGACACCTACATCGGCCAGAGATTTCTTTGCCTCTCCATCAATAAAGTCAAGTGCTCCTACCACGCCAACAGCCCCCACCACTCCTAAAGGGGCAGCTACTGTATCAAAAATGACAAGTAGAATAAGCCGGCCGACGACCCCCACCAATACTCGCATTATTTTTTCTCATTCCGCTTCCACAACACGGAGGAAACCTCCGCCTGTTGAGAAGAAGCTGAAATGCACACTAGAGGAGTTGTGCAATGGATGTGTCAAGAATATCAAGATTACGAGAAATGTCATCTCACACTTTGGGTACGTAGTATATCTTTCCTCATTAATTTGGGTGTTGTCTGTTCAATAAAAGACTCGAAATATCTTCTTTTAGCTTCTACTGACCCCACAATATATTTTGAAATATTTTGATATTTTTAGTTTGTAAAACTAGTTAGACCTTATAGCCCCACTAAATGATTTCCAAAACCAACTTAGTCCTTACTAATTTTAGTTTCTAAAACCATCTTAGTCTCCACTGACGAAACATTCTTAGATTCGCCCTACAAGTGAATGGATAGAGTATTAAGATCCTCAACTAGAAACGTATATGGCTTATTATTAGAAGGTTTGTTTAGTGAGCTAATCAATTAGATTGATTAGTGAATCTTGTTAGGATTGTGGCAATAGGATCTCCTTGTTTCCATAAATATTATCTTAATGTTATTGTGTGAGATAGTGAGAGAGATGAGAGACGAGGGCCATAAAGCTCTATCTTGTGTACTTAAGCTTTGTCAAATCAGGTTAAATCTTGTGTCTATCTTGTTTCTCATTTATTCTATCATTCTAACACCCTTGATTCCTAATAAAGCTCTTAATAATTTTCATTTTTTGACAGGGCAATTGTTCAAGAAGAGGAAATACTAACGATCAAAGTGAAGCCAGGGTGGAAAAAAGGAACGAAGATCACATTTGAAGGGAAGGGAGATGAGAAACCAGGCACACTCCCAGCAGATATAATCTTCATAATTGATGAAAAAAGACACCATTTGTATAAAAGAGTTGGTGATGATCTAGATCTAGGTGTTGAGGTCCCTCTAGTTCAGGCATTAACAGGATGCATTATCACTGTCCCCTTATTAGGAGGGGACAATATGACCTTAACATTTCATGATATTCTATACCCTGGATATGAAAAGATCATTCCTGAACAAGGCATGCCTAAACCGAAAAGAGATGGAAGAAGAGGTGACCTGCGACTCAAATTTCTTGTCCAGTTTCCTGCGAAGTTGAGCGACGAACAACGCGCGGATATTGTTAGAATTCTGGAAGAAGAAGAGGACGATTCTTGACCATCGAGATGAGTTCTTCTGTTGTTGTCTGTAATAGAGTTTAGATTGTCTTGCAGAATAATGTACATGCATGTTAGTAGTCTTAGGCAAGTTACTGGTAGATGTAAGGAAGTTCTCGCATGTGGCTTTCGGCCATTCAACCCCTTTCACAAACAATGTAAGGCCCACTTTTTATTTCAGGGGTCGAATGGTTGTTCACCAGATACAAGAATTTGCCAGGTAGATGTAATATTATTTGTATGCATGCACCACAGCACAATGCTGATTGGTGGTTGAACGAGACAGGACTTTATAACGACGAGCCTCATTCATAGATTTTTTAACTAAATCAGCAAGTACTCGTTCACAAAATTTGTCTTCTTTCATTCTCTTTTTCCCGCAGCCCAATAGAGTTGGGATTTCCTCCGTTTCAGGGCTGCTACAGCATTGCTTTCCTTAGAAAGGGTAAAACTCTCATCTGACAGTGGATTCTATCCACACACTCAGTGCTGTACCATTCAGTCGTTATTTTCTCCTTACCACTGATTATTTATTATACTTCGGTTTTGCAACCAGTAAATGATATACAAAGAGGAAATAGGAAAAAAAACATGCATATTTCATACTTGGACCTTTCCGAGAATGTAATATACATGGCATGTAATGTAATATACATAGAGTTAGAATGGTAGAATAACAAATTATCAACAGATAATTTACCTCGTCTCGTGCTCTCCTCTCCAATTCTTTAACCTTTCCCACAAGACATTTTAGAGATTATACCTATAGCAAGAAAACTACGGTTCGCTGACCATCCACGGTTCGCATATCAGACACCACTCCTTTCCTCTAACAAGCAGCTTTCACAGAGGCGGGCAGGAAAGGTAACTAACTGAAGACAGCACGGTGGAATTGGCCACATCTTTTGCAGACAAATACTGCAGTTGAATGCACTGACAATCCTATGATGGTGGATGTTGTCTTTCAAGGAATGGAACTTCCACCACTGTTCCGACAACATTGTCACCAACAATTACACTGTCCCCTCTTGAAGCAGCCTTCCGCTTGATGTAGCCTAATCCGAAAGGCTCAGATGCTTTTCTACCAGCTGTAAAGCTAGTCAACTTGCCAACCTGCAAAAGTTAAATAGGATCGTGTATAATCAGTACTTCTCCTGGGCCATCGAATTAAGATGACTAGCATGACATTAAATTTTGCAACAATTTCTTGAATGATGAACAGATGTTTACAATCATAATTTCTTTTCAAGTAACCAGGATATGAAGAAGTGTAAAATATACAGCAATTGGTCTACCACATATAAGAAGTTAGAGCTTACACCTTTTTCCCATCAACTGTAATCAAGCTGCCTGGTTCTGCATGTGATGACAGAGAAATTCCCCAGAGTCTCTGCTTGACACCATCATAGGTTACGAGTCTAGAAATGGTTTCTTGTCCCTTGTAACACCCTAAAATTATCACCTTATTCAGAAGCACTTCAATGAGAATTTAGCAGACATGTTACAGTGGGAACTACGAACCTTTATTCAGAGAAACTGCCCTCCATAGACCAGCTTCCAGAACATTGAATTCATCAGTGAGCTCTTTTCCTGGAGCCGGTCTTCCTGTATATAACACCCCCGTTACAATAAATTATACTACAAGACATTCTAAATAGCCAAAATTAGATCAACATTCAGTAACATGCACATACAAAATGATGTCATATCCCCAAAAAGCCTGTGCATATGATTGATGATGTAAACTGCTAAAAACCAATTAAAAGCAGAACCAATTGACTCTGAACTATGACAGATATGTTAAATGAAATATGAGAAAGGTTCCGAATCAATAAAAGGCAGTGTCAATAATTTCAAAACCTTGAATAATCCTAAATGTTTCCCATGCATTGGAGCCCATTGGAATTGCACCCTCGTTGAGAAGAGCCTTCCAAACTGATCCAGCAGCAGCTGGTGTCGTCAGCAATGAAAAACCTTCTTCAGATATGACATTTCCGACTGCTACAGTTAGTGGCATACCATTTACCTGCACATGTGAAATGATTTCAAGTTTGACCCGCAACAAAAAGGATGGAGGTTAGTTTTCTTTCATCATCATCATCATTCATAAGACTAGATATGATAGTAATTATAATACGATAGGAAGAGCTTTGGGAATAGAACTAAGAATAACAAATTAGCAACAAAAAAAGATACAAGAAGCGACATGGAAACAAAATCAGATATGGTGCTGCATCTAAGAGCTGAATGAAACACTCAAAGAAAAAGAAGGCCCGATTTCTAAAACTTTCTCTTCATTTTCTACTTCAATTCTGGAAAAATGATAAATCATAGAAGTACATGACTTATTATTGTCTTTTATAGGAAGAAGGCAGTAAATTATTATTTTCTAGAACAAAGGCAGCAAATTTTGGCAAAATGGGTCGGGTGAGGAAGGTGGTTGTAGGGTTCCTGATATGTTATGTTTCCATTACAGAAATTGATTAACATGAATCGATCTCTGAATTGGGAATAACCCAAGGACAAAAATTAAAAGATGATCTCAAAATTTTCTAGAAGAAGGGTGAAGAATTTTCACCCCATTATTTTATAAGAAAATCTTATACTTAACAAGAAGCAAAAATCTGAGACACTCCTGAGTTGAAATTGGCAAGCGTATACTTGTTGGAGAATAATGAAAACACTTCAGCTTACAGTACGATAATCATATAAGCCAATATAAGGTATACTTGTTGGAGGCATTAATGACAACAAAGATAAAAAAAATTCAATCAAGAAAGCAACTATTCATCACATTCTAGGTCACTCATTCTCCCTAACACAATGGCTAAATCTAAAACCAAATCCAGAAGCCTGCCCAGACGCAAAATCAACTAGTAATACTTTTGATGCTAAGAAGATTAACTTATCAAAGCCTTTATGCATCTTCACGAAATATATTTCAGGAGAAGACAAAAAAGGTTAGTAGCTGATGCAGAAACAAATAAACGGAACTACAATAGATAATTCTTAGGGAAATATTAGGAAAGCTGGCATACACTGTAATGCCTGTGCGAGCCACATGGTTGTCCAACAAGGTCACCAAGATTCAAATCCTCCACCAGCTGTTTGCAAAGCACAAATTAGAGGAATGATGTAAAGAGTAAAAGGAAGATTAAGAATGCTACCAATAGGTCCATGCACTTCTTCCAATGGAAGACAACTTACTTGGTTACTTTTAGGTCCGATTAGTACAAACAGGCGTGTTTGGTTGGTGATGTCTTGAATTTCCACCTTGTCCGCGAAAAATATGTACCTAGGAGTGGAATTGCCTTCTCAAAAGCATAAAATGATGAAATGAAACTGCAGCATGAAATTCAAAATCTAGTGCAGGACAGTTCTTTCCAATTTTCTAAAAATAAAGGGTCAAGCACATTTAGAAGTAACATTTTTCATTAGAAAAGATTTCCAATTCAGCAGCTCTCTGTTTTCCAGGACTGGTGAAGCTACCACACTTATAACACACAAAGACCGGGATTGGTGGAAGAGGAAGAAAGGGGGATGAAAAGGGAGACAGAAGAAAGGACGTGGAGGCGCCAAGCATAAATTTGAAGAACGGGGGCCTATATTTAAAATAAGAAAAAATTCGGCTAATACATTCTTGGTGTTTTCATAACATACTTAGTCCTATGGTTGGATAAAACAAAAGTGTCCAAGTGAAAACTACATTTAGCAGCAATCCTGTAAGGTGTAGTAGCAGTTGGTCAAGAGCTATTTTCGGTATAGTATAAAAAGGTGAACATCCAATGTTGGCTGAATTCTGGCTCAGTGAACATAGGTTAAGGGAATTCAATATGTCAATGGGAAAGCACTTACAAATCTAATTCCAGAAGAATAAAAGGTGACTTCCAGGTTTGAGCAGTGCAATTTCCAGAAGCATGTCGGTAGAAGATATAATAGCACTGAAGGAGGAAAAGGCTCGTGTATATGAGAAGAAACCTTACAATTGATTTCATAAATGCAAGGATAAAGCATTTCAATCAATCACTGAGGCAACTTATGGCTCCTCCAGTAGGAAAACCCTCATGTATATGAGAAGACATTCTTCAATGTGAAACTTATGTCAAACTGACGGAATGACAAGCAAGGAGAATGTGGATAAGTGGATCACATGTATGCACAGCAATAGATTAGAAATTACATGGTAGTATGAACCTACTTCTGAAGCATTCTGGTGATACTTCCAACTGTTTCTGGCGAGAGCACCAATGTAATTGCATTTTTCTGTAAAATCAACACACTTTTGATAAAAAGAATAATACGTAGGAATACTAAGAACCTAAGAAAGCTCCTTATCTTTGCCGGAAAGGTAAAACAAAAACTACCATAATCCAAGCATGCGCAAGATCAATTGTTCGAGCAGTTGGTGTCACAAAAACAGTATCGCATCCCTGCAAACTCCAACCATGATGATCAACATTAAGATTGACAGTGAATCTAATATGATATTTATAGTAAAGCATACTGCCAAAATACCAAGAAAATACCAAGAAATCACCTGTCCTTCCCTGAGACATTCAAAATTTGCAGTACTTTGGTTGTGAAGGAACTGAACCCGGTCTTCCCCACTGACTTCATGTCAATTGAACAGACAAAAGAACCCAATTAAGCAAGAAACAGCAACAAGATAAAATTATTGAACAGTTAAAAGAACCCGATTAAGCAAGAAACAGCAACAAGATAAAATTACCATTATACTCATTAACCAGTACTTAACTTGCAGAGCCTAATTATATTCTGACGAAAAGAAATAATATTTTGCAATATAGGTGCTTAAAAATTTGTAACAATGATTTAAAAAATTGACAAACTTAGCGCATACAATTGTATAGCGACCACTATGCTGTCATCATTTCTTGCAACAAGATACATATGAGGACAGAATATCAACTGTGAATCAATCATTTAAAATGGATATGCACTAATAGCGTACTAATAAGTCCTGATGCATTGCTACTCAATGGCTTGGAAAGAATTGCAAAATAGCCCCCAAGAAATTATATGTATTTAATATGCAGATCAAAATAATGTCTCCTTCACTTGACTGGAGGTATGGGTGTTCTCTTTTCTAATCATGACACTGAAGAGATAGATAATGAAGTAAGATCTTTCATCAATTTATTTTTCTTTTGTGACAGAGAAAAGTTAAGAACTTTTATTTAAAGTAGATCATCAAACACTTGACATTGAAAGGAAGGATTTATGATGTCCCATAAATGCATAATTCTGGTTTACATACTTATTTGTGGTTTTCAGCTTGTGAAAGCTATCTATTTTAGGATTTACAAAGGCCGTACAAGATCACTTTTGATAGCCAGATCTTACAAGATCGCTAAACAAATAATCCAATCATATCTGAGGAAGGAGTTGATTCTTTTTTTGTTAAATGAGCAAAAGGATGGATTTACCTCTTATCCGGCCATAATGTGAAAGATCCACAACCTGGACATCAACACCGTGCATGCATTAGTCAATAAGTTGGTCCGTTAAATTTTACCTTTTTTTTCTTCTTTTGAATGAGAAGGGTAGAAAAATTAATAGGATATGAGTGATCCTTAAAAGTAGGTTGATATAATATAAATAGTCATTGGTTGCATTTCATTACTTCACGCAGATGAACTTCACAATACAATTGTCCCTGAACTCAACTAGAATAATTGCATTGAAGTGCTCAGTTTGGCATAATTAAATGAGATTTAAATTCCAGTGGTCTAAATATGTACCCTCTCTAGGCAAAAGAATTTCTTTAATATCATAAATAGACTTCTCCATAAGGTGAATAACATAAATACGCACCGCAACAGCATCATTAACTGCATCTAATGCCTCGTCATCATTATCAAATGTCTCAATTATCCCATTTTCCGATACCTTTCCAGCTTGAGCTGTCATAACATCCTGTAAAGACTCCATAATATTTTAGGAACACGAAAAGCTAGCAACATTTGAGGGAAGAGGAAAAGAAAAAGAAAACTAGGCATGCCGACGAGACAATATAGCCAAAAGAACTTCATCTCAATTAAACAAACAAGAAACATGTCAGAGAAACCACATCAACTGTTCTTTCTTGGGTAGGTATATTAAAGAAATTATCATCGTTGAGGTCCAGATATGATGTACTCTAAACAAATAAAGGACCGGGACATACATCAGCAGAAATGCTTCGTGGCCCTTAGTTAGCTAAAGCCTACACGGCTTGATATGTGATTTATTTTACTTTTTACCATAGTTGCAATGAAGCATTTTACCCAATTACCCCTAATGACGGGATTAGGAACTCATACTTTTGCTGTTTTACTAGTTTTTCACCCCAAATTGATAACAGCAAAGAAGATGAGCAAGAAGATGCCATGGTAGATTACTTAATATGAGCAAGAAGATGCCAAGGCCAATTTCAACTAACCATCACTCAGGATCCTTACTGTGCGTGTAGCTACACATCCACAAGATACACACATATTCAGGATGACAAGTAATGGTTAGTTAAAGCTGACTGTAAAATTTCTCATATAAGCATCACCATTGACATAACTGTAACAAGCCTAATATGATAAACTATGTTCTATTGAACATTTTGAAAGAAATTGCTTTAGGCCATTGTCTTTTTTGGGTTCCAATTTCAAATGACCGCTCTTTTCAAGTAAGAAATATATATGCATTTAATGCACCTTGGTGCATTAGTGCTGTTATTTCTTCGCATACAATGGACAGTGATCAAGTGATGCATCGTGACCAGTGACGCACACTATTCCTATAATTTTAACAACTTCTTATTCAATTAAATAATAGGGGTGCTACTGCAAGCTGCAATGACTCAAAACTCAAGTAGTGGCTTGTAAGTGATCTCGACCTGCCACGCCCACACGCACACATAAATTCAGCCGGCATGGCATCTGGTCATCGTCCCAACTTAGCATTTCACATTAAAGAATAATCCTAAAGAACCTATCCCATTACAGATTATTTTTCAGTAGCTTTTTCAATAAATAACGAATATATTATCTCGCACACGTACAACTAACAAAAAGAATGGCCCTCAACAAGAACGGTTGTCATCATCAAATCCAAATAACTGACCTAACCTAGTGGAATAAGGCTTGGTCTTGTATGGTTTTGGTTTCTAATAGCATTTTTAATTAAATATATTTCTTTTCATTTCCTATTATAACATATTAAATTTAGTAAAAATTCCTTTCGCTAGCAACAACTCTTGATCATCCTTCCTTATTCATTGATACTAAGTAATGAGAATTGGTAGCAGCATCACTCGCGATTGATGGGCACTCAGCCTGTAGGATCCATCTTAATACGTGCTGGCGTGTGCCTACTGATTGGCGAGTATCCATGAGCCGCAGTGACAATATAGCTCTCCACTTCAGATAATTACTACAAAATAAGCATCCAATTTCCTTTATTAGTTGAAAATAATTAGTTCCTTTTTACCAAAAATTAATTACTTCTTTAACTTAATTATTCATTTGATAATTACTCCATTCACTTAATCTTGTAATAATTAACAATAAAAAAAAGGTTCTACTAAATCTCACTTCTCAGGCATAATATATTAAAGATTAAAAAATCGAAATTCGGATATTAAAAATCGAAATTAACAAAATTCACGCTGTATATATACACACACACATACATATAGATATAATGTACATATGTGTGTGTGTGTGACTTACAAGGGGGTCATGGTCAATGGGAGGAGGAGAAAGGTCAAAAGGCAAGGCGGAGAGGCGAGAAAGCTGCTTGTGCCGGTAGCGAAACGCATCGTTTAGAAGGTGTCGAGAGCTAAACGACGTCGTAGCTAATTGACGCCGTGAGGTGTGAAGTGAGTGAGCAGCAGAAGAAGATACGACGACGTTAGCAACGGATATGCAACTCATTTTGATTGCCGTTACAATTTGGAACCGGTCGTTTATAAAATTGAGAAAGTCATACTACTGCCATTTCGTCTAACAATTTATATTTATGTGTAATATTTTATATTATATAATATAAAATATTTTAAAATTTTCTTAAATTAAAAAAATTTGAAAAAGTCGTATTATTTTGACACGAAGTTCTGTTTTAGTAGCACCACGGTTTTGGGTATTTTCCCAAATTTCATTTTTTTAATTATTTTTCTCCTATGACTAACACGTGATATTTATATTGTCACATACACCTAATTTTTTTAAATATAATGTCTTAATATTTTTAATTGTTACTTTTGTTTTGAATTTAGACCTTATCCATTGAGATTTCTTTCAATTACTTTTGTGTAACCTTTAAATCTATTTATTTTTTTTTATAGTTAATATGCATGGTATCATTAGATTTACACAAATAGATAAATAGTTTTTGTCACACTTTAAGTACAGAACCCTGAACTCATAAGCGTGACTAGTGTTATAGGAATAAAAAATAACTACTTAGGTTCTCTTTCTTATTGGCCTAAAATAGTTAACCTAAATTATTTCTTATATTCACCACACTCACTTATAAACCACACAATCACATTATATGCCACCGATGTGGGGTATTACACACACCCCCCGTTAAAGACCTAACATCTTCGTCAGGGGCATACATACTCAGGACTAATTAGGCGGTAAAAGATTCTAGAAGTGGCTCCTATAGGTTTAACATGTGGCTCTCACCAGCCTTCTAGATCTAGCACTTTGTCTCATATAATACTTAGCTCCCGTACCGGCTAGTGACCTACTCTAAATACCATTTTGTTACGCCTGAGTCTAGAACCCTAGATCCGCAGGCGTGACGGTGTTATAGGCATATGAGAATAACTATTTGAGTTTCTTTTCTACTGATTCAAAATGGTTAGTCCAAGTTTTATTTCTTGAAAAATAAAGCTTTTCCGAAAGAAAAATAAAAAAGAATAATGCAATTGTCCAAGCAACGACGTTAAATATTATAAGTGAAGATTTTCCCTTCTTGTCCATCCAGAATCTACTCTGTGAAATC
Source organism: Ehretia macrophylla (assembly GCA_037974665.1). Classification (NCBI taxonomy): domain Eukaryota; kingdom Viridiplantae; phylum Streptophyta; class Magnoliopsida; order Boraginales; family Ehretiaceae; genus Ehretia; species Ehretia macrophylla. The sequence goes on from CM075776.1 coordinate 33,522,136, forward strand.
ATGATTTCTTGTTATTGCTAAGTGTTATCCAATACTTTTTTTTTTATAAACTTGATTGTGTTTCCGTGTCTAATCGTCCTTTAAATTCTCATCTATTTATTACCACATTAGGAATTTTATCGTTGTTAAGTTAGGGTTACAAGTAAAACTAAATTATCTGGCGAGAACATTAGTATATAAATTGTCTTCTGTTAGTCCCCTCGAATTATCTTTCCAATTTTTGCTCAAGGTCCGTTCGTCGAGATAGTTATAAATTTTGAATTTTCTACCCCAGTTAAATTTTTGATCATGTCCATTTCTCTCTCTCTTTTTTTTTTTTTCTCCATTGGTTAGTTAGCTTATCGATTAGCTTTCCACACATTGCCCTTGTAAAGAACCTTGAAAACTTATCAATCAACAGCTTGTTTGATCTATACGTATATGTATCCTGTTACTATGTTATTTAACTTAGGAATGAAGGCATGTGTATTAACTATTCCACTGACTTATCTTATGAACTAATTAGAATAGTTGTACTTGTTCGAACCACTTGAGTTATATTATTGGTTAGTGGCTAATTTTTTTGTGTGTGTTAATTTCTTATTTTTTTAAAGAAAAAGGACAATCATGTAAGTGGGGTAATCTAGTGTGCTGCCTTCATCCCTTGGATATATTCTTTCTTTTCATGAAAGTCGATATATTAGCCATAGTGTTGATTAGTATATTTGCCCCCATAATTATTCATAAATATCTTAGTTCCTTTAATGTAAAATTATTTTGATTATTTACCTATTAAGATATATTTTATTAGCAAATGTAACGATGTAATATGCTCAGACTTATCCATAAAATAGAATGAATAACACGGAGTTTATTGATGATCTTGATTGAAAATATATAAAAAATTTCAAGAGATGTGATAATAGTTTTCTACCTCCATATAGTGATCCATATATAAAGTAGAATTAATAACACGGAGTTTATTAATCTTGATTGAAAAAAAAAAATTGCAAGAGATATGATAATAGTTTTCTACCTCCTACATGTTTTTCTCCATATCTATACATTAATTTATTATTAGAATTCAAACATGTATCTAACCCTCTCTCGTATTGTACTTAATAAAATAATTGTCTCTGGCTATTACTTGTTACACACTACAATAGTTTCTTAGATTTGATTGACCAAGTTAATAAATATTTCTACTTCTTCTATATTTACTAAAACCTAATTAGGATTTGTTACTATGAGGATTCAAACTCATTGTATTATAATAAGGGAAGATTTCACAAATAGTTCATATTGTTACTTTTTTGTCTTAGTTTAGTCTTTATTGTTCCATTTGTCTTAATTTAGTCCCTATTGTTTGCAAAAAAATCTCAATTTGGTCCATTCCGTCAAATAAGGGTTAAATCTAACAGAAAGTTAGTCACGTGCATCGCACGTGACCACGGTCTCAGGAGCAATTTTGGAACATAACAATAAAAGTTCAATTTAGTCCTCAATGTTTTGAAAAAGTTTCATTTGAGTCCTCAATGTTTTAAAAAATTTCAAAGAAGTCCTCAATGTTTTAAAAATATTTCAAATAAGTCCTCAATGTTTTTAAAATGTTTCAAATAGGTCCTCAATATTTTAAAAATGTTTCAAATAGGTCCTCAATGTTTTAAAAATATTTCAAATAAGTTCTCAATATTTTAAAAATATTTCAAATAAGTCCTCAATGTTTTGAAAAGATTTCAATTAAGTCTTTACTGTTCTATAAAGTTGGAAATAAACCCTCAAGGTCCCCTATCTCTTAAACACACAAGGTTTGGGTGGTTAACAAGGAGAAAATAGACTTGTCTTGATGGATGTAGCTCAAAAAATTTAGTCGAGTTAGCTTTTAACTAATAAGTGATAGATAACTAAGATAGCGCCGCGAAACCAAATTCGAATTTATCAAAACCAAAATTAGGAAAGTCACAATACGTAAACAAAGAGGCAGAATAAGGACACAAAATACGTTACCAACTACAGACCTTTAGCATTACCTGTTATGAAAACAATCATAAATACCTCAACATTAGAAAAAATGATGTTTCTTCATCCTTAATCCAAAAAAAAACATAACAATAATATCATCAAAGCATCAGTAATAAAAGCCTGTCATAATCCCATAACCTGTCATAAAAAAAAGTCATTAAATATGGTTAAAGTCATTACATTTAGCTGTCATAGTCCCATCCATATACAAAAATCATCTTTACATATCATGTCATAATCCCATCCATCTACAAAAATATCCATCAGTCATGTCATAACCTATTTGTAACCCATCTACAAAAACCATTGGGTTGACTAACTTTGTTCATAGCATGTTCATTCATCAATATGAACAAAGTTACAAAAAATATCCATCAGTCCTGTCATAACCTATTTGTAACCCATTCACAAAAACCACTGGGTTGACTAACTTTGTTCATACCATGTTCATTCATCAATATGAACAAAGTAAGGACTTAATTGAAATATTTTCAAAACATTGAGGACTTATTTGAAATATTTTTAAAACATTGAGGACTTATTTGAAACATTTTTAAAACATTGAGGATCTATTTGAAATATTTTTAAAACATCGAGGACCTATTTGAAATATTTTTAAAATATTGAGGACTTATTTGAAATATTTTTAAAACATTGAGGACTTATTTGAATTTTTTTTTAAACATTGAGGACTCAAATGAAACTTTTTCAAAATATTGAGGATTAAATTGAACTTTTATTGTTATATTCCAAAATTGCCCCTGAGACCATGGTCACGTACGGTGCACGTGACCAACTTTTTGTTAGATTTAACCCTTATTTGACGGAGGGACCAAATTGAGATTTTTTTACAACTAATAGGGACTAAATTGAAACAAATGGAACAATATGGACTAAACTGAGACAAAAGGGTAACAATAGGGACTATTTGTGAAATTTGCCCTTATAATAAATATAAGTGTACAGTATTATATGAAAAGTTGTGCATCAAATTTGATATTTTTATATGAGATCTGGATTTTCTCACAATGACAATATTAGGTGACATGAAGTTTTGAATGAAATGAATGCTTTTATTTTATATTTCTCTTTAAGATGCAAACTCTACAATCAATTCTATCTTGGAAAGTAAAGGTATTTCTAGGTAGAACATGTCACAAGGAAGTGCAAATGACAAAGAAAATAGAGAAAGAAAGCTAAAGTAGAACATTGGCTTCTTATATTGTTTTTATATTTTTTCTTCTTTCTTGTTAGTATATTATTATTATTGTTATAATATACCTTTCTTTTCATAATTTTTTTTTTTTTTTTTTTTACAATGACAAACTCATTTTAGGTAAAACCATATCAGATCTACTCTAAAATAATAAACTTCGTGGTGCAACATGCGCACCACCACATGCTCAAGGTCAGTATAGAGTCTGACAATATTTGTATTGGAAACATATGTATAGACTCAAGCTTAAAACTTTAGGTCATAACAAGTCATTAATCGACCACTCAACGTAACTTAATTTGGGGCACTTTCTCTTCATAATTATAACTACTTATTTCCAAATTTTAAGATGTTTACCAATGGAAGGTTGTCGAGTAGACAAGTGATTCTTGTCAATCTATTCGCATTGGATGAACTATTCCAGATACCGCAAGAACAGAGAAAGAATATTGTGCAGCAAAAGAATTAGCAGGGAAAAAAAAAACCCCGAAAATATATCAAATGTATTTCCTTCTAATTTTATGATCAGTATTTCAATCACAAAAACTAATTCTTTGAATCATTTCCTTCAATTTGTAAATAACGTTAGTTAAATATATCCATAAAACTTGGAAACCATGTGGGTAAAAATTAAACTGGCTAAAGATTTAAAGATGTTGAATCTGAGTTTCATTGATTCATTCCTCAATTATTAGTAGAAGAAAGGCAAACGGATGTTAGGCAAACTTTTTTGTTTTTGTTTTGTTATGACTAGGAATTTACCCTACATAGCACACAGCACACGTACATTCATTCCAAGGCAAACCGACCCATGGTGAAATGATGCAATCCTATGCATCTTTTTAATTAACAGCTCGATAATATTTATCATAAAAAGACATAAATTCAAATTTAAAACTTTTAATTATGATAAATCATCGTCACCCGATTACTCTAATAAATTCTTGAATCCCACTATGCTAACTTACCAAATGTGAAGTGGTACGACAGCTTTAAAGATACCAATAATCAACTCGATGGAGCCAGGACCAAAGTGCTTTTACAGCTCAGATGGCCATTATCCACAAATCAGAAGATTGTGATCTACCTGCATATATAACCTTACAAATAATAAAGCTAATTAAAGCTGTCTCCATATAGTAATTAGGGCAACAAGCGAGCACTTGTACTTCTCCGTAACCATGGCTATGTACTGCTTCCTCAATGTTGTACTATCACTTCTCCGTAACCATGGCTATGTACTGCTTCCTCAATGTTGTACTATCAAGCCAAGTATAAAATAAAGCAAGGCTTGGAAAGAAGTGAATTAGTTCATGTACTTGCTTAAATATACTATTTAGGGTTCTCTATTGTCATGTAAACCTTATCGTCTAAAAACATTAGAATAATCGTTAATATATTAATTATTATTTATGTTGTTTATTTGTGTCATGAAGAGCTCTTCGAAGTGGTCCTTGTCCTCATCAAGCTTCAAAACTTTGGACCTTCTTGTATATTTTACAACATTGACTTTTGCAGTTTATATTGGAGCAAATAGATGTTTGAAAATGACATTCTTTGCTACATTCTCTTTACTTTGGCTTCTCATCCACGAGAGCTTTCTCTTCCTTTCTTCATCTTGATTTTCATTTTTTTCTCCAATTAAATTCCAGTTTAACCCCTGTCGAAAAATGATTTTACGGTATTGACATTTAGCTCCTTACTCTGCCTCATATTCTCTGTCCTTATTCTTTTGAGAGCATTCGCAGACAGCTGGTCTATTAGTCAAGTAAGGCACTTCCTTCTCGAAAAGAGAGCGCAGTTGAAAAAGATTTTGTACTGAAACCCTGTGTGACCTCCCCTCACCTCCTCGTCGCTTTGTGGGTCCAAGTTTACAACTTTCCTTATACTTTCTGTTATGGTCAAAATTGAATACTTTTGTGAGGTTAATCTTGATCAATTAGGTATAAGGGAAGGCTCTATCTATGCAAGATCTTACGTTTCCCTTTAAGGTATGTTTTGATAAACGAATTTTTGTATAAATTGCACACTTCTAGCTCTCCTATTTTGTTTTGAATAAATGTTTTAACCCTATCCTTTTGTTTTTTTGCTTCTTTATCCTGACCTTTTAATTTGCAAACATATATAAGAGATACACATATAGAAACTCTAATGTTAGGTGCTTAATTCTTCTCTTGTTCTTTCTCCCTCGTTTAATTTGTTTGTGCCTAAATTGATAGGTCCTATTTTTAAACCTTTCTCCCAAATTCATCACAACAATTCCGTGTTGCTTATCAAGGGTTTTACTTCTAGACATGAGAGAAGAAGAAGAATCATTTACAACACAATTCACAAATTTCTTTTACAGTTGCAAATTTATAGCAACATCTCTTAATATACACATGTTGCATACCCAGGTTTCAAGACTTGAAGATATAGCTAGCATTAGGACCAAGCATGGCTTCGGACAACCTACCAAGATTCGCGGATGCTTAGCGTAAAGCGTACGCTTATATAGGGAGTAACTAGCTTATTCGGCAAACCACAAAGGGTACGGTGCATTCTGCATCATCCCTGAGGTGAAGATTGAAATATTTTATGGTACTGCTTCAAACGATTCAAGACCATGCCACAAGAAACCATCACAATTACACTGACAGACATGGAACATATTATAAGTGAGCCTTTGACTCCATCCATGTTTCTGCAGCAAGAACAATCCATGTTTCTGCAGCAAGAACAATCTATGTTTGTGCAGCAAGAACAATTCATGTTTGTGCAGCAAGAACAATCCATGTTTGTGCAGCAAGAACAATCCATGTTTGTGCAGCAAGAACCATCCATGAATCTGCAGCAAGAAGATTCCATGTTTCTGCAGCAAGAACCATCCATGAATCTGCAGCAAGAAGATTCGGCAATGGATTCAATTACTGGGAAGAAAACCAAAAGAGCGAAGCGTTTATCAAGTGAAAAGATGATAGAGGAGCATAATGCAGCTGAAGGGTCAAATTCAAAGAAGTTGGAACACAATGCCAAGGAGAGGATAAGGAGGATGAGGCTTAACGCTTCATTTTTAGCTCTTCGTGGGTTATTACCAGATTCTAGAAAATCAAAGGTACTAACATTGCTCACATACCAATTAGCTAGAGACTCTTAGGCCTAAAACCCCCCACTGGTTTGTCGAAAGTGCAAAATACCTCAACATATGTTCTCAAAACTGCCTCATAAAACTCTTGTAGTTTCTAAAACTCTCTCATAATCTCCTTGGCGGAGGGGATATTTAGCTTAGTTTTGAAAATCATGTCAGATTATGAGGGAGTATGGAAACACGATATGATATTTTATACTTTTGGCAAACTACAAGGAGATTTTGTATCCCTCACTATGGCAAATTGATATGCATCTTGAATTGCCTGAACTTACATACGCGCGCTGCCAAAAGCTGATATGTTTTCTGGATGAGATTATTGGGACAAATCCAAAAAATGCCGTTTTGGTAATAGGAACAAGAAAACACACCTTTCAAGTGTTCCTTATGTATGACATTCAATTTTACTTTAGGGCTATTGTTCCTTATGTAGATTCTAGAAAAGTGTATGATAATTTCAACTCCAACATTCCTCCACATCCTAGGAATACTAATGAGGCCGATTATTGCAATTGCTCAAGATTCTCTTTTTTAGCTTCTAGGGACTATTTCTTAGTTCGAGATCCCTTTTTATTTATATCGTTATGTGCCTGCCTTACAGAAGAGATGGAGTGCACCCACTATAGTTGATAGAGTTCTTAAGTACATCCCAGAGATGGAGACTGAGATAGAAAAGTTGAAGCAAGTAAGAGATGATCATATGCAGTCAGCTAGTAAGAACAAAGAGTCGGTGGATGATCAAGATCCTCATTCTCAACTTCAAGGTCCTACAGTTTCAGTAACTGAAGTTAAAAAGGGTGAAGCAATTATTCAGACTTGCACACGAAAAGATCATGGAGAGTTCTCAAATCTGCTGCACAATATCGAAGCAGAAGGCATAAGCATCAAAAGCGCTTCTACTCTTTGGATATGTGATGATATAGTCTGCTACCAGCTTCTTATTGAGGTACCTTACTGTTCTCTACTCCCCACATGTCCTTTTATTCTCGCTCTTTTACGAGTATGACTATATATCACACTTTCACCCTTTTACCCGCCCTATATATATATATAATAGAATTCTTATCATATACATAACAGATTTGATATTCAATATCTGACTTTATAGCAAAAAAAAGTGAAAGAGTGACATAAACTATTATTTCTTTGAAATAATATAAATTGTTATTTCACGGTTACGATGAAATAGTATTAGTATTTTTACAAAATCTCTGAGTGGTTATATTTTTCTATAGTATAAACTTTCATGTTTGCAAGTCCGCGTATTATTTAGAACAAATATATTGCTTCGATATGAATGGTCATTTATTAATTAGTTTTAGGATAAAATTGGAGGTTTGAAGGGAAAAAAAAGATTGAGTATTTTTTAAAACCACAAGTAAATCTTGCATTTCCGATAGAATTATCAGATGACTTTGTAATTCAACACTCTAATTATTGAAGATATATTTTGGTTTCAAAAGATTATCATCGAATGTGATTGTACTTTTATCACACCGTATTATACTTTCCTTTCATTGTTTAATTACCCTAAAAGAAAAGTACAAATAGTAACATCAAATATATGTACTATCTAGATACTCCTACGATTTCATATTTTACAAATTATCCTTATTTGAACAAAAATTAAAAATTCTCTCAAAGCTATAATATTGAAGGCTACCTTTATGCATGCATAGACGATGTATATGTTTAATTAATTACTAACACAAGATGAAGTAATATTTCTTTCTTGCTGGGTAGCTAAGTCATTCAATTGATAGCTAGTTCTAAAAAAAATCACTCCAATAATTTATTCTTTTTTGGATGAATTTCATTAATTTAATGCTTAAAATTATTATTTAACGATCTCACTCGGATTATATTAGGCACCAATGTTGGAGCATAAAGAAGTTATCAAATTGAAATAAAGTTGCATATCATTTGCTCGAAAAAATGGTTTGTATTACATGTTTTTAAATTACTGCCAAGATCTAGAAATTTGAAGAATGGTTCATCCTATACTATGAATCGTCAAACATGAAACTCTATGTATTATCTAAGAATTAATACAATTCTCAAATATGAATGGTCGTCTTCTTTAGTTTTTTAGGACAAAAAAGGAGGTTAATAAAAATATTTTAACTGTAAAAGCCTTGACGGCCAATAGGAGTATCTGATGACTTTTTAATTAAACTCTCTAGTTATTGATTTTTTTTTCTTTTTTTCTTGTCAATTTCTATAGATCACCATAACATGTGATTGTACTTTACTCCCACTATGTCGGGATTTTCCTCGTATTAAATTACTGTAAAAGCAAACAACACAAAGACACATAGTAACATCTAAGATATGTAGTAGATAGTTTTCTACCAACAATAAATTTATATTTTACAATGAATTATTCTAGTGTGAACAAAATTTAATATCCTCTCAACCCAATATTGGAAGCTATCTTTGTGTATAAATACGTAAAATTGAGTGTAAAGCAAGAAGTTCATCTCTAACCTTCTTTTGAAATTAGTAGTAAAGCAAGATCGATCTGTTTCAATCGTCACATGTAATGCTTTCAACTACTTACAAAATGAAATACGCAAACACAACAAGAGGTTTTAAACTGCCTACCAATTTTTATTTATTTTTTAATGTGGAAACAAGAAAAAGTAAATTAGGATTTAGAAGCCCCATAAAATGCTTTATATGTGTGATGGAGCCATATGCATTGATGACAAGACTTGTATGAGAATTGTTCAAACTATGATCATTTAGATCTCTTTCATGTTATTACAATCTTAATCTATTATCTTATTAATTAGAATTTGTAAGCTGCCATGATACTAGAATTTGTAGATCTTAATACTAACTATTTGTATTGAGTCAACTTTTGACTTAATTTTTTATGCTAGAGATAGGATTCATTAACTAATTATGAGACATTTCAACTTGCAAGCAATTAATTTAATTATGTCCCAAGAGAATTTAGAGAAAATTTTATATGGTAGATACAGATTGGCTTATGATCTTATTGTTCAGAAAGTGGTAAAAGCCAAAATGCACCATGCATTTATAGGTAAATCCTAAAGAGTCCCACCAACTTTAAAAATTACTCGAATCCCCCCAGGTTGTCAACTCCATTAGAAGTTTGTTGTATATTTACTATCATGCCCATACCCTAGAAATTATCTACTCTCAAGTACCTCTCAATATAATAACATAAGACCCATGAGTTTTTTGAGTTGTTCATGGGAAAAATACTTGCATTATTTTTAATGTAAACTAGGTTTTTTTTTATTATTCTAAATTCATTCTTCATGTCTCATATATTGCAATTCACCATGATTTTGTAAGATAAATATATGTTATATTGGAATCATGTTGCTTGTAATCTAAAATTATGTAGATCTAACTTCATGAAGATGCTTAATGATGCGTGTTGGATATCTAAATCTTGCAACTTCTCATAGTATTATAATTTTTTTTCTTGAATTTCGAAAGTAATTAATTGTCTTTATCTTTAGGGCCACATAAATTGGTAAATTAATGTGACATCTCTTATATCATGTATAAGTATAGTGATTTATCTTGATTCTTTCATATTAATATGTTATGGCTTAAAATTAATAACTATATTATCTTATATCATGTATAAGTATAGTGATTTATCATGATTCTCTCGTATTAATAGAATAATTCTCATGGAACATTTTGACTTTAACCCGAAGAAGTAACAAGTAATGTGATTTTCGTAAAACTGACAAATCACATGAATGCATTACTTTCAGTTCCCATGCTCAAAACCCTTTTGATTGTTAGGGTGGGGAGGGGAAGGGGCAAGTTGACAAGAATTGGCATATATTTGATGATCGCTGGAATTGTTATAGCGGAAACTAATACATGGAATTCTACAAGTAATTATTGATCTTTTTTTTTCGATTCAGAGGTAGTCTAAACCGCACAATAATATCCAAAAATCATTGGTCTCGATCATAATTTCTCACACTTACAATGAGAAATATACCACTAGACCAAAAGACTAGTGGTGATTATTGGCCTTTGGACTAATTATAATACTCTTTTCTCTTTCATTTTTACAGATGAATAATGGAAGTTCACATGAACATGAGCCAAACACTGTTAGTGAATTAAGAGACAAGGTACTCTCTTGGCTGAGTTGATTTATTGACTTGAGTTGATCCTATAGCATGTCACACTGTGGACATCCATTAAACTTTGAAAAAGTTTCCAAATGTTTTACTTAGCCTGTATATTTTATAGTGTGTAAAAATTTAATATACTCTTTCTTGTTTTTCACTTAAACACACAAGGTAAGTGTCCATCTATATTCATTTTCTTTCGTTCACTAATTACCACATATGATAATTAGCCCTGATCAACCAAGTACAAGGTAATTAAACTTAAATTTGGATTTTCACCGAAACGTTATGATACTACGAGAAAAATCAACATTAATAAAATAATAATATAAAAAAATTTAATTTTTAAACTCAATAATCTAAATCACGTTCACCATATTCCTGTAATTTTACGAGGGGACCCAAACCCCTTCAGCTCAACATCTATGCTATATAATAATTAATATCTATATATTAACGAAAAGAGGAGACTAATTCAGCTGATGTAAGGTATTGTACTAGCTTGTACTTCTTAGTTTAATGTTACGGAATAATAGTACAGGCTCATTGCAACACTGCGTGCATTAGTACAAGACGTACGAAAAAGTACAATTGCACGTACTGTAGCAATGAATCTGTACTATTATTCCGTAATAGTGAAGTGAGACTTGTACTACTGCATGGTTGATAAGTGTTGTATTAAACCAGTTTTGAAGGGAAAGTAATGAAACACAATGAAATTGCTAGCTTAAAGCTAGCAAGTTAATCATCAGGGGGACTTCAATGGTTTCATCTCAAGTCAAAGTTGCGTGCATATCGATACCTTGTAAAGCGTAGGTGGCGAGGTCAGTCATTTTTCTGTGTGTAAACAATGAGAACTTGCCCTGGGTATGGTCATGGAATGAAATCATTTTTGTGATCACGGGTATTATATTTTTTATTATTCTAAAATTTTGTCTTTTATTAATTTGGTGTATATATAGGAATAATATTGAGAACTTCATCAATAAAAAGGATGGATAAAAGAGTTAAGAGCATAACATAAAAACCTAAAACTAGAAAATAAAATATAAATCAAGCTATATAGGTACTGATGTGTTCTTGAAGTAACGAGATTGCGAAAATGTATATTGTACGTAAGGGAAATCATCACTTATTTATTACATTTAATATGGATACTTAGTTGACATTTAAAAAAATAATAATAATAATAATAAAATTTATTATTTTAACATGTCAACTATATAAGTATCCACATAAGATGTGATAAATGGATATTTATAAAAATAAGGTGACATATAACAATGCACCATCTATAAAACCAAAAAGTGTTTGTAGCAAAATTTTCCCAAAAACAACAAATAAAACCTTATGATTTACTATAACATATGAGAGATATTTATGTCGATAAAGTAATAATTTAGTTATTTAATTACAATTAGTGGTCCAAATTATTTTATTATAGCTGCATTAATACCACTTTGTTATGTTCAATCTCCCAAATACAAAAACTTTACGGTTTCTTTTGTGTCCTGTAATTGCACTTTTGCTTTTTCTTCGGCTGTTTCTTTCGTGTCAAAATCCTATTTTTGCTCGAGCAATCGCTTTCCCTGTGGACTTGGGATAATCGCCTTGCTCTAGGGACATGCATTTTGCCATAATTCTTATTGGTTTCATCAATTTTAATTTGCTTCTTTAAGTGGACATTTAATAGCTCGATTCATGTTGAGCTCAGAAAACCCTTGTGTATTGAAATATCCCATCATTATTTGTATCAATTTCTGAACTTAGATTTTCACCTTATAGAGACTGGTTAATCTATTTACTTTGATCTTCGTGCTCATGTTTTTTTGTTTGTATTAGCTTCTAAAATTGGATTTTCACCCTACCGAGATTGGTTAATATATTTACTTTGATCTTTGTACTCATATTTTTTTCGTTTGTATCAACTTGTGAATTTGGATTTCCACCCTAAAAGAATTAGTTAATCTATTTACTTTGATCTTTATATTCATGTTTTTTTGTTTGTATCAACTTTTGAACTTAGAAGGTAATTAATCTATTTACTTTGATCTTTCATACTCATGTTTTTTTGTTTGTATTAACTTATGAACTTGAATTTCAATTCTACAGGGATTAGTTAATCTATTTACTTTGATGTTAATTTGTACTCATATTTTTTCGTAATGAAAGATCTTATTAACAAAAAAAAAATACAAGTTTGCCAAACAACGTCTTACTTGTTAAGATTTATGCCAAGAATAGTCATTGATTTCATTGTTAAAGAGAATATATAGATATCTAGTACAAGAAAAGAAATTATGAATCTATGTGTATATGCCTAGAAATATCATTATATATTTGTCTTCCTTTTAACAATTCTTAATCAAGATAAGCTACTAATTAATATTAACACTTGGTTTAATTAAACTTAACACAAATTAAGACGAACATTATACTATGAGTAATGTTAAATTTCACAATATTTTTATCACCTAAATATCACCTCTTATCATTAACATCTCTCTATTCTTTTAATATGTCAACTAGATATACACTTTGAAGATGATATTTGGATGATAAAAATAAAGTGACATTTAGCATTACTCTTATACTATATATCATGACTTTAATTAACCTAATGGCCTCCAACAATAACGAGCTGAAAAGGAATATGATAAAGATTATTGCCAACCAGTGATATCTAAGTGGTGGGGTTATCAACGAAGCAAATTCGTAAACAAGGTAAATTTCTTTTTCCTCAATAGGGGTGGACATACACAAGGAACATACCCTTTATTTACTCTTAAAAATGAAGCTGAGTGACAAGGTTTTATATCTTTCTTGTTGAACTTTGGAGCGTTTAGTATTTTTATGAGAAATTTGAGGCTCGAATTGGAGACTATATATTTTATGTATATATGTAGATTGTGGAAGGGTATGGGTGGTTGAAATGTAGAAAACGCAAATGAGTTCAAAACTACTGTTCGGACTTGAAATATTAATTACAACAAATTATTAATCGGTCATTTTATATCCAACTATTAAAGGTGAATTAGAGAAAAATTGAGGCTTATATTCAATGATAATTTTGAGCTGCTTTTTTCCATGGTGTTTAGGATGGGACTTGCACGAATTGTTTGCACTTCGAGGTGGTGTGGCGGGCCGCAGCATGGACGCGATTGGCCATAGTTGTATATTTGGATTCGCGAGACAAAGAATAACGAAAAAAGAAAATGAATGAATCACAAAGGAAAGCAAAAAAAAAAAAAAAAAAAACTCTTGTTTGGATTAGATAAAATTGTAGAGAGTATCATAAATGATTATATATGTTTTTTTTTTATTATTTATATTGGAAATAAATTTATAGATAAGTTGATGTATTGACGCTGATAGGGTTTGTGTTGTTTATATTATATTGCGTTATTTTTGTAATTTTGTTTAGAGAGCAGGATCAGAATCAGTATCACATAAAAGTTAAAATTATTTTCCTCTTTGGATCTTAAATTAGGGAATTATGACACAGCATTAAATAAATAAATTAGGAAATTATGGTTTGGGGCATGTGAAAGATTATACTAATCTCTCCATGCATTAATAATTTTCCTAAGGGGAGAAATTGAAGAATCCATCCCTAACTATTCCTTTTTCCGTGTTTTCCCCAATCCAAAAATAGTGTAAAGGAAGAATAAGGGAAGGAAAAAGGAAATGGAAGTACAAAATAAAAATAAAAAGATGGAATTAGATGTTCTTTTCACTAAAGGGTAAATCACATAGGAGAGTGACTAAGTATATCAAAAGTTTTAAATGGTTTACTATTTTTTTAACTTTGAATCACGCATTAGAGTTGACATATGTTCCGAACAATTAATTTGAACGAATTTCACAAATAGTGTCTATTGTTTACTTAAAATTTTAATTTATTCTTTATTATTTAAAATTAGTCAATTTAGTTCTCGTTTTTTAAAAAAAATTGTCATTTTTATCCCTATCGTCAAAATCTTAGTTAGTTTTAATGGAATAGTGAGTGCTCTATGTGCGCAACACATGACAACTGTTCGTGGGAAAATTTGGAATTTTTTTTTTAAAACTTAATCCCTATTGTTTTACATGAAATTCAATACAATCTTCAATATTTGACAAAAAATCTAACATAATCCCAAAATTTTGTATATATATCATATTCATCCCTATTGCTTCACAAAATATTCAATTTAGTCTTTATTACAAATATACACACACACACACACAGATACTCACATACAATGTGTTGTTGTGCGTATGTAGTTATAAGTAGGGGCAGAGGTATGTGGGCGCCAGTGGGGGTTGCAGTCTCACCAGCCAAAAAAAATATTAAAAATTTTATGTATTTTTTTAAAAAAAGTTTAATATCTATGTATTTTTAGTTAAAAAGATGAATTAACCCCATTAAAAAAAATTATATAGTTAAAAAATCATAAATTTTAGCCCCCACTGAGAAAAGTTATAGATTTTCCCCCTGGTTATAAGTATATAAATGGGTGTGTGTATGTGTGTGTACGTGTGTAGATATGTATGTATATGTGTTTGAGTACATATGTACATATGTGGTTATATTATATAGAGACTTCACTTTGTGCGTGTCTGTGTATGCGTGTGTGTGCGTCTGTGTGGACATTTGTATATGTATGTATGTGTGTGTGTGTTGTGTTATGTGTGTGTTTGTGTTGTGTTATGTGTGTGTTTTGTAAAATGGACTAATTTGAATACTTTGTGAATCAATAGAGAGATGAATATGGCATATATTTAAAGGTAGAGACAAAATTGATAATTTTTTAAAATAATGAGGACTAAATTAACTAACTTTAATGAATAGAGACTAAGTTAAAAATTGATGTAAAAAATAGGGATTATTTGCGAAATTTGCTCCAAGGGCAATTTTGATATTTTATATATTTACTGTTAAAATTAATAGAATTTTTAATGATGGGGACAAAATTGACATTTTCTGAAAAATAATGAGGACCAAATTGACTGATTTTAAAAAATAGGGAGGGGGAAAAAATAAGAATTATTTGTGAAATTTGGCCTAATTAATTTTGTTAGAACTAAAAATTCAAGGATAAATTGAAATTTTTATTTCTCCTTTTCTTTCATATTCTATTTCCTTTTCTTGTCTTGTGCCTTTTTCTCCCTCCTTTTCACTCCTAATATCCAACAATTCCATACACGTCCATCTCTTTACCGTTATACATACAAAATCACCACCAAAATGTTGTCCCGTATAGAAGATGTTTGCACCCCAATTCGACTATAATTTGGCACCAAATATGGGTCTGCCATGCTCAACCACATGATAGCCCATTATCATCATTGTTAACTATCGTGAATTTCATCTTAAAATCTATTAGTAATAGGAAGAGTAGTTCAAAATTTTATATAATAATCTTAAAATTTATGATTAATCTATGTACGTAGAATAATTTTATATCTTAACACTAATATCACATATGATTCAATTTGAAGGAGATAGATCATAAACTAATGGAAAATTAGTCTTCTCAGTGAGTTATTACACATGGATAAACAAGACTAGTCCAAAACTCAATTCTGATATTATATTAAAAACTATGAAGTTTCATCCTAAAATAATTTGTACTAGGTGTAATAGTCCAAATCTTATGTGGTGGTTTTAGATTTTTTATTTTTTTATATAAGACAAAATATTTGAAAAACCCTCTCCTTATGTAATCATTTTTGAAGAAATAACTTTAAATACGAGAGTGAACGAGTTAGGGAGATAAGTAACACGTGGATGGACAAGACTGATCTAGTTAACAAGCTATCACACATGGATGAACAAGATTGAGCCAAGACCTAGATGACACATACAAGACTATAGGGTTTCATCCTAAAATCATTTACTTAGGAATAATTTATGTGAAAAAATTCTATTTTCTAACAATTATATCACGACTTGATGTAAATGGTGAAGGAAGGAATGAGAAATGAAAACTCAAATTTGTTGGGTTCACCAATTCGCTGCTCTAGGATTGTGGCCGAGGAAAACTGCCACCACTTAAGGCCCCGTTTGTTTGCCGTAAAATATTTTCTCGGAAAACATTTTTCGGATTTTACGGTGTTTGGTAACACTGGAAAATTGGTCAACCGTAAAATGTTTTCCGGTCAAAAATTGCGGCTGCTTTTTCTTAATTTTACGGTGTTTGGTAATACCGGAAAATTGGTCAACTGTAAAATATTTTCCGGTCAACAATTGCGGCTAGTACAAAATTATGTAAAATGTTTTCATGTCCTTTGGGAGAAGAAAACATTTTACAAAACTTACGGCACATCCAAACACCAGAAAATATTTTTCAGTATTCTATTTTCCATTAAAATATTTTCCTCCAACAAGTTATTTTACGGCAAACAAACAGAGCCCTGTAAAATATTTTATTTTACAGGAAAACACTTTTCACGGAAAATATTTTACACAAGCAAGTTATTTTACGGCAAACAAACGGAGCCTAAGGCTCTATTTGTTTGCCGTAAAATAATTTATTGGAGAAAAATATTTTTTTGAAAAATAAAATACTGAAAAATATTTTATGATGTTTGGATATACCGTGAGTTTCGTAAAATATTTTGTTCTTCTAAAGGAAATGAAAACATTTTTCAAAATTTTATACTAGTCGCAATTGTTGATCAAAAAAATATTTTACAGTTGACCAATTTTCCGGTGTTATCAAACATCATAAAATTAAGTAAAAGCATCTGTAATTTTTGACCGAAAAATATTTTACAACTGACTAATTTTTCAGTATTACCAAACATCGTAAAATCCAAAAAATATTTTCCAAAAAATTTTTTTACGACAAACAAACGGAGCCTAAGTCCCTACATTGTTAACATATATACCTATCATGTACATTTCGCGTTAATTATGTGTACAGTTATATTTTTATCATAGTTAGGCTCTTCCCATATCTAACATAATTTGAAGCTTAAGTAGCCTAACCACTATATTAGGCATTGTATATAATAATTGTGTAACACATCTTCTCTTAATATAAAAAACGTTAAGTCTCTATATTCATCATGTGTTCTCTTTTCTCTCTCGACATACACTATAAAATCTTGTTTTTTTTGGGTCAAATTATATCCACTATAAATATTTCTTTCAAATACACTACAAATATTTCAACAAGAGGAAATTTGCATTAAATTGTAACAGAAAATTAGAGAAATAATAACCCAAAATTTTTAAGTTCACTACTTGCTAGCTCATCGTGGTGCATGCACAAGGAAAAGAATCTTTATAAATCATGGCAACCTCTCCGTTGTTGTGTGGTAACAGTATTAGAGAACTTTGATTGCGTTTAAACTAATTACTTGCGTTATTTTTCCAAAAGGGGTCCCCTAATCATGTGAAGAAGATGATTTTTTTTTTCTATTTTTTATTTATCAACAGGAGGCAAAAACTGACTATGTTAAAATACTTTCAGAATAAGAATTTCCCCGTCCATTGCTCTCTACAAGAATCTCGCCATAGTGACAATAAGATGAGCTCTGGTCCATAGTGACAATAAGGAAAAGAACAAGAAAATAAAAAATATATATAGTACTCCCAGACAAAGGAAAAGAAAAAAGAAAAAACGAAAATGACGTGCATGGTAATGATTAGTGACATATTATTGTTTTTTAATCAATGTAGTACTTTTTTTTTTTTTTTTTTTAGGTCGAAAACAATGTAGTACTAGTCTCATGTTGTTGCCATTGTGTTGTCATCTGTATATACAACTTCAAAAGATGGAACGATGCTCAATGCTATATATTACCATGAAAGATTGGGAAAATATTATTTTATTTATTAATTTTCACACCTGTAGGACACGACTTGAGCTCTATTTATACAATGGGTTTTCACATGATAAGGACTACAACTCGATCAGTTGACTAGCTAGTGATAAGCATAACAAGTACAAGTAAAGGTGATAAACAGAACAAATACGAGTAAAACGATAACTATTGCAAAAGTGAAACAATTATCCGCTTTCATACCATAGGATCTTAAATCAGGACTTCAATTAACAATCGAGCAATATTAAATCATGCTTGACAGAAGTGAACTGCCACTTACTCAAGTTCCATCGTCCATTATATATGTTTGATCATGATTCCAAGATATATGTAACGTTTTACATGATCGATCAACGAGAGACATAATTTGTGTATTATGAGAGAAAATAATATTTGAATCCGACAAATGATTTTTTACACTAGTAGATCTCGCCATGTTATGAAAGTTGAACTTAATTATAACAACCTTATCATTAATTTTAAATAATAATTTAAGCTAATCATTTTATGCGAACACAATTAATTTTCCGATTAAATATCTAATTAAGTCCTATAGATGACCAACCTAATCTATTAGATATCTAGAGGACTTACTCCGTATCCCTCAAAGACCACTCAATAATGAAGTTTGACTTGTAGGAAGACAACGGCCACCACATCTAGATTTTCCAGTTTTGACAGCATTAGACCGGCAATATTGAAACAATTTTTATTGAAAGATAAATTCAAATCCCATGTTGTAACTTCTCTCATATTAATAAGATACATCATTCGAACATAAAATTTAAGTCTGATAAATTGATAATATAATTATAATTCAATTTATCTAGACATATAATTCAGAATTATTTAATTTT
The DNA here is from genome assembly GCA_037974665.1 of Ehretia macrophylla. Lineage (NCBI taxonomy): Eukaryota > Viridiplantae > Streptophyta > Magnoliopsida > Boraginales > Ehretiaceae > Ehretia > Ehretia macrophylla. The sequence continues at coordinate 33,541,288 of CM075776.1, forward strand.
TTTAATAATGTTATGATTGAATATATCCAAATTCATTTCATTTAGGGGCAAAATTAGTGATTCTTGAATAATTGAACAGCAAGCAGTAAATGGAATTTCTATGTGGGTTTTGAGACCTGAGTCAGATATAATATTATAATTAAATGCCAAAGAAAAAGTAGACATTTTATTAAGAGTAGAAAATATTTGAAAATGTAATTAATTCTTTTACCATTCATCAGTCTTAGTTGATCAAAAGATGTCAGTCCAATCCATTACAACTCGAAACCATGTCGGCAAAATGACAGTATATGAGAAGATTTATAGAAGTTTAATTTTTCTATTTCATTAATTTATTCCTCAATTATTATAAGTGGAATAATTAAGGGTAAATACTCATTTTGGTCTTCTATCTTTAACCTCATTGACACTTTGGTTCCTTATTTTCAAAAGTGATATGTTTCAGTTCCTTATCTTTTATCTGAGTGACACCGTTAGTCATTTTTAAGGATTCCGTTAAAAAATAAACAGAACAATCACGTGAAAGTCACGTGATACTAAAAATTCCAACATTTCAAAGGGTAAAAATTGAGACATTTCAGTCATTTATTTTTTGTTTTAGTGACACTGTTAGTCATTTTTTAACAGAATCATTGAAAAGGACTAATAGTGTCATTTGAATAAAAGATAAGGAAGTGAAACATACCACTTTTAAAGATAAGAGACCAAAGTGTCAATAAGGTTAAAGATAGATGACCAAAATGAGTATTTACAATAATTAAAGACACAGATCCTATGAAAATTCACCAATGCAAAGTGGTATGAAAGCGTTTAATACTTACGTGACATCTGATCCTACATTGATTATATGAAAAATGTGTTCAAATTATAAAATTTGGATACTTTACTACTGTCAACACAGACTAATTAATTACTTTAGTCATATTAGTTAAATTCAATGTGTTAGACATGTTCGAATCAAAGTAACTATTTTTGCGATCTACCTTCATAACCAAATTCAGAACTTACAAATAATGAATCTAAAGCCATCTCTCAATATAGTTAGGGCATGCAACAGGGCGGGACTTGTACTTCTTCATCTACATGGTTCTGTACTGTTTCCTTAATGTTGTACTAGCAAGCCACAACATAAAATAAGCTTTGAGGCTCAGAAATTAAGAAATAATTTGTGTACCTGCTTAAATATACTATTTAGGGTTCTTTGTTATCATGTAAAGTTCATTGGCTAACACTATTAAAGTAATCTTTCACATACGTAATTTTCACATTGTTTAATTATATCATGAAGAGCTCTTTTGCAGTGCATTTTGTCCGCATCAAGCTCCATAACCTGGGACCTTCTTCATATATTTATAATTTATTCCACATTTATCTTTGCAATCTATATGCGCAAATAGACACCAAGAAAATGACAATTTTCTTTGCCACATGTTCTTGTTTCTTTAATCCATAGAATTTTTTAGCGATACAATAGAGGGTAAAATCGTAATTTAAAATAGTCATTCCACAGTATAATTTATAGAATATTTTATGGTCCATTAATGAATCAAACGATTTAAGGCCATCTGGCCATGCCACAAGAATTTACTATCATAACACACAGCCTGCAGATATGGAACATACCATAATTGAGTCCTTGAGTCCATCCATGTTGCTTCAGCAAGAATATATGGAAATGGTGCCGCCATTACAGGAGGGGTCGGACATTACAGACACCACAGATTCAATCACAGGAGAGAAAACCAGAAGACATAAGCGCTTATCAAGTGAAAAATTTACTGATGAAGCTGAAGGGTCAAATAATGCAAAGAGATTAGAGCATAATGCTAAGGAAAGGATAAGGAGGGTGAGGCTTAAAGAGGCTTATTTGGATCTTTGTGCACTGTTACCAGATTCTACAAAATCAAAGGTAGTTACTAACACTCACACATGTTATTTTTTTTACTTTTTTTGATTCAAGGAGGGCTAAAGGTCGTACAACATATATATATGTAACCATTAAAAATCAAGTTCGCAACCTCTTATATACAAAGTGAGTAACTTATCATTGGATCAAAACCCTAGTAGCACTCACACATGTTATTCTACTTAGCTTGTTCATGGGGTTGGGAGGGTTTTTTTTGGGCTTTGAAGGAGGTTGTAGCTGTTACAGCAGGTTGATGGGCAACCATAGCCATTCTGACAATCATACAGGAATATCTCACCTCTTCTATTCTTTTTTAACGGAAAACAAAGATTAGTTGGAGCTACTTCAATGGTGACACTACCCTCAATGGTCGATACAAAATAAAAATTGACTAACCAATCAGGGTTGCTATTTGCTAAGCAATTAGAAACTATAATTTTTTTTTGAGGAGACCTAATATCGCAAATAGATTTGAATCTTGAATTACTTGAACAGATGAACTTATAAGAGTGCTGTCAAAAACCTGATTTCTTTATTACCGGACATTTGCTCTAGTGGTATTATTCTCGCTTAGTATGCAACAGGTCCCGAGATACAAACGATGCCATCATTATATATTTTAGGCCTTAGATTCATGATCTGATACGGTTCATCTTTCATTTATACTCTAAACGCTTGCAAACATTGCAGAAACGGAGTGCAGCAACCATAGTTGATAGAGTTCTTAAGTACATCCCAGAGATGGAGACCAAGATAGAAAAGCTAAAGCAAGTAAGAGATAATATGCAGTCAGCTGCTAGCAGCAAAAAGCAGACCAGTATCGACCAAGATCGCCATTCTTCACAACTTCAAGCTCCTACAGTTTCAGTAACTCAAGTTAAAAATGGTGAAGCAATTATACAGATTTGCACACGAGATGATGATGATCATGGAGGGTTCTCAAATTTGCTACAAAAAATTGAAGCACAAGGCATTAGCATTCGAAACGCTTCTACGCTTTGCATATGTGATGATACAGTGTGCTACCAGCTTCATGTTGATGTACCTTATTGTTCTCGACCACCCACTTCAGCTTTTATCCTCACACTCTTAAAAAACAATCAAACTTTCTTGCCAAGTTAATATAAATATATAGTTCATTGGTTCCAACGGTGGCAGCTGCGAAATTTGCTATTGGCTTAACTATTTTCGTTATTACTTTCTGAGTCCGAAAAACTATTATTTCATGGTCAAAATGAAATAGTGTTAGTGTATATATATATTATGATCTTAATTATGACCATGAAATCTTATAACTAAGAGAAGTATTTATGCAGATTAAAATCTTATTTGTTCTTTTCATGGAAAAGTAGATACCATTGTTAGATTTTAGCTAGTATTCTAAGTTCAAATCTATACTCACTACAAGTATAAGCTCAATAAGAGTAAAGGCATTGTAGAAGATGGTAACTCTAATCCTAATAGAGATAATACTAATTTTTTGTTTTTTATTTTTATAAATTGGACTATTTGGGTTGTAGTCAGTAGTCACACACTATATAAGGTGGACGTGAGCGTGTAAAAGGGCTTTCAGTCTATTGTCTATCCAAAATCTGTAACCATTTCAGGGTTTAGGGGTGGAGCCAAGACCTCTTGGTAGTGGGAGCTAAAATTCATAATTTTTAAATTATATGAGTACTTTTTTTTTTTTTCAGTGGAGGCTAATTACTTTTTTAACTAAAAATACATAGACATCTAATTTTTTTTTTTCAAAAAATAAATAGAAATTTTAACATTTTTATGGGCCAGTAGGGGCTAAAATCCATAAATTTTTAACTGTACGAGTACTTTTATTTTTCAGTGGGAGCTAATTAATTTTTTAAACTAAAAATACATAGATATCTATTTTTTTTTCAAAAAATACATAGAAGTTTTAACGTTTTTATGGGCCAGTGGGGGCTAAAATCCATAATGTTTGAACTATACAAGTACTTTTATTTTTCAGTGAGAGCTAATTAATTTTTTTAACTAAAAATACATATAGATATCTAATTTTTTTAAAAAAAATACATAAAAATTTTAACGTTTTTATGAGTCAGTGGGGCTGCGGCCCCCTCTGCCAGTGCAGGGTTTAGAGATTTGTGTGCATAAAACCATGGTATGAAACAATTATTCTAAACCACGTTAAAAATAATATATTATTTCCGCTAGTGCTCATGTGTCACCAACACTGAAATTCTTATTTTTCTTTTAACTCCAATTTCTTGAATTAGAAACGGGAAAAAATCATCTAAGTCAGTGACTTAAGTATTATACCAATATTAGCTCCTTATATTTTATGAACTTAATATTAGTTTATTTATTTAACCAGTCAAAACTTTGGCCTCGCCAAATATTAAAAATCCCTGTAAAGGTCATTTAGCACTTATTAAAAATTTGGAAAAAAAAGAAAAGAAATGAAGATCAAAGAATTTCCAAAATTAGGTGTTTTTGGATATACTTTCCGGACAAGCCCCGTTAGGGTTTGAAAATGTATTAATACATACATACAAAAGTCACAGTGTGTTAATTTTATTTGATCAGACATGTTATTTGATCGCATATTTCAGTATTGGTTTGCATCTTTTTACTTGTTTTAATTTTATATCAGTTGCATTTAGTAATGATCAAATAATCAGTTGCATAATTGCATAGTGATGGATCAAATTGCTTAATTAGTTATATTAATTCTTTTATTTTATTTTTTTAAATTTTATTTGGATTGCTTTAACTTTGAAATCTCAAATTTTGCATATTATTTCTTCCAATCTAGCATAATCATTAGCACTTTTATATATATGGGCATTTCTGACATTTGTCAAGGTCAAAACTTTAACTCTTAAACTAAACTCACAAATGTTAAGTATAGAAACCCCAAAGAGATGTCTAAAAATACAGAGACCTCGTTAGAATAATGGGTATAATCAATCAGGGGCCTAAATGATTTTTTCTTATTTGAAAATCAATATAAAGAATAACTAAAAACATTTATTATGGTATTTTGATTCAACCATTATTCTTAATTGGTTAAAATGCACACATTTTATTAGGCCAATACTTGCACTGAGAGACGAAATATAAATACTGGAACATACATTGGTGCTGTTAACATAGTCCAAAGGATCAAAACATGCGGAAGTGAGATCCGAAGGTAAGGAAAGTGTGTTGAGCTTGGTTTGAAAATCAGTGAAGTAAGCAACCGAGGTTGCTAAATTTAAAGAATTTAAACTGGTTTGGATCCATGGGACATGAAGAGCTGTTGTCAAATTAGAGAAGTGATATATCTCACTCATAACGTCGGTTTAATTTGCAACATTTTTTGTTTTCGTTTTTGTCAAAAAATAAATTTATTACAAATTTAAAACGATATAAGAGGTTCAACCGAAATTGCCTGACGAGACATCTAATTATACACATAACTATTAGGCTAAATCAATTCACGCGCATGGGCCGGTTAAATAATCACTCCATCACTGTAGCAAGTAGACTAGACAAATTTGAGTTGTCAACATTTTGGGAAAGACGGTTACCATAAGTCGGCCGACCCACTTGACATATTAAGAATAGGGAGCAATGGTTGCAAAACAACAAAAATAGCAGCCGCCTCGAATCACATAACCAACTTTGACTTTTACTTTTTTTGATCACCATGTATGCACATGACGGCTTCTAGTTGCATACAAAAATAAAAAACAAAAAAAAAACAAGACACCTCAATAGAGGATTGCAGATTAATTTTGCAGCAGAGTTTGGACTTTTAGAAAGAGTAGTTCATATCAACCGGAAAGCTAGGATTGATTGACAAGTTGCAAATTATCTGAAAACTTTGAGAGACGCATCAATTTGACCAAGTTTCCCTTTAAAGGATTTTCACATTCCTTTAGAACAAAATAAGAAAGGTGAGACAATTTATATGTGTTCGGGCCTTTATTTATTAATTATTTTTAAAATTGACGAGGTCATTTTTTAAAATAAAAAAGAAATAAGAAAATAAAAAATAAGACAGGACTTAAAATTTCTTAATATAAAGCACCCCACATAATTTCGTGACAAATTCAAATGGACATAACTTTCTATACCTCTTAGACAACAAAAAAAGAAAAAAAAAATTTTACTCTCAAAAATTGTGTAGAGTATCAAAAATTTTGAATTTAATATATGTAATCTTATAACAAATATTATCTAATCGTTAATTAATTTAGATCCTATATTAAGACATGTAATTATATTATGAATTTTGTAGACATACGAATTTCTCGTAATCAAAAAAAAGCATACTATCCCATTGTTGTTTGCATTATCTATCTTACTTTTCCACTAATAAAAAGTATACCATTTTGTGCTACTACTATTTATACACCCTTCTTATTAAACACTCTTTTTCTTTTTTCCACCGCACACATCATCGAGAAGATAAACAATAGACAAGCAGCAAGAAACGAACATGGAGCTGCATAGATTCTTGATCCTCTTCCTTGTACTTTCAATATCTGCAACAACTTCCACTTCCTCATCTACAACACCAACTTCAAACAACAACAATAGTACATCATCATCTGCAACATGTCCTATGGATCTAAGCTATGTCCAAAGCATCTCATGGTCCATTTCTGACTGCAAAAACATTCCATCTTCAGCCACCATTAACACAACTCACTGTTGCCAGACCCTTCTCTCTCTTTATGGCATAGCACTTGCTGAACACCTCAAACAAACCAATCTTTTCCAACTGCCAAATATAGAAACCTCAGTTTCTTGCCTCCATGATTTTCAAGAAAAGCTCACCTCACTTTCTTTGCCTTCAAATTTAACCTCTTCCTGCTTTGACCCTTTTCAGTTTGTGATCTCTACCAACACATGTGCATCTGTGCAGTCCAGGCAAGATTGGGTTGATAGGCTTGGTTCTGCAACTGAGTTAGACACTGCTTGCAAGCCTGACCTTGTTGAGCTCACCGCCTGTGATGCATGTCTTAATGCTGGCTTTGGAGTTCAGTCAAAGTTGATTGCTATTGATGGTAATACATCTCACTCTACTGATTGCTTTTATTTCACTATTTTGTATGCTGCTGGCATTGTTAATGAAAATGGTCCTAAAAGTACTAGTGCTATTAAGTGTATCTTTGGTATGTCACTTGGTTCTACAACTGGTTCTTCAAGTAAGCATCATTCGGGTTTGCTGTTTGGATTAACTGGGGCTGGTGTAGCAGTGTTGGTGATGGTTATTGTCTTGGGGTTGTACTTGTGGTGGGATAAGAAATGGAGGAAAAAGGGTGGTGATTTTGATATGGGGATGGAGGAAATTGGGCTGAGGCGTCGGTTGAGGCCTAATACAGGGTCTATTTGGTACAAAATTGAAGAGTTAGAGCAGGCGACAGACAATTTTTCGGCTAAGAATTTTATAGGGAGGGGTGGATTTGGCATTGTTTATAAGGGTGTGTTGAGTGATGGGACTGTTGTCGCAGTGAAAAGAGTTCTAGAGTCTGATTTTGAAGGGAATGATGAGTTTGTTAATGAAGTTGAGATAATTAGTACCTTGAGGCATCGAAATCTTGTGCCGCTGAGAGGGTGTTGTGTGATGGATGGAGAGCGAAATGGTGGAGAGAGTCAGAGATACCTTGTGTATGATTATATGCCGAATGGGAATCTTGACGATCATTTATTTGCTGTAAGTCAAAGTAAAAGTGGGAAGCAACCATTAACATGGCCTCAAAGAAAAAATATAATTTTGGATGTTGCGAATGGGCTCGCTTATCTTCATTACGGCGTCAAGCCAGCTATTTTTCATAGAGATATCAAAGCCACAAATATACTTCTAGATGCAGATATGAGGGCAAGAGTGGCAGACTTTGGTTTGGCGAAGCAAAGCAGAGAAGGGGAGTCTCATCTCACGACAAGAGTGGCAGGAACACATGGATACCTAGCTCCTGAATATGCTCTTTACGGGCAGTTGACAGAGAAGAGTGATGTTTATAGCTTTGGAGTAGTTGTCTTGGAGATAATGTGTGGTAGGAAAGCTCTTGATTTTTCTTCAGGAACAGCGCGTGGATTTTTAGTTACTGATTGGGCTTGGTCGATGGTGAAAGCTAGAAAGATAGAAGAAGTTCTGGATGCTTCTCTATTGCAAGATGGGGATTCAGCAACTTCAAATCCAAAGGGCATAATGGAGAGATTTTTACTGGTTGGAATATTGTGTGCACATGTTATGGTGGCTCTGCGACCTACCATTTTGGATGCACTGAAAATGTTGGAAGGAGATATAGAGGTTCCTTCAATTCGGGATAGGCCAGCACCCCTCGGTCAGCCTGCATTCAATGGCTGTGATGGTAATACATTTAACTTATCACCAGCATTAAGTGGGCTGCAGTTACCTGCTGGAGACATGCTCAGATGATGATATACTACTTGTGATGTACATATATTCTTCAAGGCCTAAGCTTGCCCATACCTTCAGCTTATTCTAGAGCTCAGTTTCCTCTGATGTATATGAGCCAGAAATATGCTGCTATTTCTGGATTACGATATTTGTGTAAATGGCAGAGTTTCAGTCACCTCAACCTTGGACGTTTAGTGGCCTGTTTGAATTAGTGAGGAAATCAGATCAGCACGCCCTGTTTCCTTCTCTGGAAAACCCAAGCGTGAGCATCGTAGTAATGCAAGGAAGATAGCAAAGAGGTGCAGCTCAATTGGTTCCAAACTTTTCTCAAACTAAGAAGATTCACACTGGATTTTGCCGTGGAAACACCATAAAGCATGCAATGCAGCTATGGCAGAACTTTTGTCAGCCTTACTGCACTGCAAAAGATCTAATTCCACAGGCTTGGTCTATTGGAAGCTGCGTGCACTTGGTACCATAGTTATGATGTTTATTGGTTACAGATACATGATGTTCATTGGTTTGTGTTTCTTAGGTTTATACAACTAACTAATGCTGTAGTAGTTCAATGATTTTGAAACTTGTACGCCTAATTTTTGGTCATGCCTGAAGAGGAGAGATTTTAAGACTCTGTGTATTCATTGATTGTGATCAACTGAGAACTTGTAGGCTCCATCTTCAGGCAATAGTTGTCTTAAGAATGTATAGAAGAAAACTTCACGGCTCTTCAAAAAACAATCTACTCATTTTTTTTAAGCATCATGAGTGAAGTCTCAAAATACCATCTGGAGTCTTTAAAAAAGAATTGCATTCTGCATTCATCAACTGATCACCACTAATTTCTTACTTCTTCACATTGCAACTTTTTCACCAACTGCCGGGGATTACTGGAAACAGCACCCTCTCCCTCCCTCTCCCCCCACCCCCGCCCCTCTAATTGGTACTTAATTCTGTGCAATCTCAATTATCTTAGCAGCTGAGCTCAAGCTTCTGTGCCAGAATGGTAGATTTGAATGTTTTCTGAAACATCTATTGCTCAATGAACTCTATATATGTGCAATGCAACTAGAATATTGTCTCAAGTCAAGGATTTGAGAGACATTATTGCAATATATTTCAGGAAATCTTTTTGTACACTGTTTACATGACTATTTAATCTAACAAAAAGAATAACATGGGAGAATAGATTGCTCAGAGTATACATTTCCACTTGGCCTTTTATGACTGAGAATTAATTGTAGGCAGGCATGCTCTAAATCAGATGAGAGGATATAGGTTTGAACTTGAAACCTTTAGACCCGATAAGTCACTATTCGACTATTTCATCCAATTCTTGGGGGGATTCACTTAACCTTTTGGCAAAATGTCTTAATATAATTCTTGCTATGTAAATGTAATCTCTTTAACACTATTGTGACTTTAGCTATATAAAGGTTTGGAATCCAAAAGTAATTTCATAATTTGGTACAATCTGATATTTTTTCAATTAAAATTTGCAATTACGACAGTGGATGAAAGATGGGTTGTGGTACTGCCAAAAAACGAAGGAAAAGTGGGACAAAAGAAAAAAATAGAAGAAAAAAGTGAAAGACAAAGAGAAAGAAAAAGGAAAAGAAAAAGAAATATGCAGAAGGATAAACTCAAATAAACATAGACATTGATGCAAATATTTGCAGCACTATTTTTAATAAAAGTGCACTCCTCGTTTAATTTAACTAGGATCGCGAGTTGTTAACTTGGAAAAAAAAAATATGAGAAACGCAGGTGTGATCAAACTTAAATATTAGAAATTCAAAATAAAAAGACATCTTATAGCAATTATTCAAATTTTGGAATCATATTTACCCATAATTATACTGAAAAGAAACATACAAAGAAAAAACCTTTCTTAAAAAAAAAAAAAAAAAACTTATACATTTTTTCTGAACAAATTTTTTTTCGTAATCATCCCTTTGACAAGTGAAATTATTCTAAACGGTCCAACCATGTACATAAGTGGAACCTGTTCCTATTACATGGTCTGACATCCCTCAAGTCATGCTGAACAATTTTCCCTTTGACAAATGTCTTTTGAGATTGGCTCAAAATTCCTAATACTATGGCTCCGTTTGTTTGCTATAAAATATTTTCCTGTAAAATGTTTTTCATATTTTACGGTGTTTGACATGACAGAAAATATAGTCAATGGTAAAATATTTTCAGTCAATGGAAAACTTGTTGTGCAAATGGCTGTAAAATGGAAAACTTGGGAGAAAAAAACATTTTACATCTTTTCACCTAACGTTTTCTCTCTCATCTCACAAAAAGGTGTTGCTGCTAATGCTTTTGCTTTCAACGTCTCTCTCTTCTCTCTCTCACCTTCACTTTTTACATAACGTTTTTTTTTATTATTATTTTTGTAATAATAAAATTCTTTTTTTTTTTTTTGTAAAAATTTCTCTAAGAATAAAATTTATTATTTTTGTAAAAAAGAATTCACTAAAAATATTTTCCAATAACAACCAAAGGCCGTAAAATATTTTTCAGTGTCACAATCAAACACCAGAAAATATTTTCCAGTGTCACAACCAAACACCAGAAAATATTTTCTAAGAAAATATTTTCCAAGAAAATATTCTCCAAAAAAATATTTTTCAAGAAAATATTCTCCAAAAAAATATTTTTCCTTAACAAGTTATTTTACGGCAAACAAACGGAGCCTAAGATGATAACGAAAACCTAGAAAGAAAGAGAAAAGACAATAGCAAAGTGGAACAAGAAAAAACAGTTATAAGGATATGCTTTATTAGTCGAGAGTTGAATAAAATTGACGGATACCGATTTATTATTATATATGTTTTAATGTTATATATCTCATTTTCATGACATGAAAAGAAATGAGTATAAGTTATTAAGACTTTAGTTTAGTAGTAATATTACTCAGTATTATACGAAAAATTATAAATTTAAATCTCATTAATTATATTATACGGCCTTAACCCTTCCTTAAATTAAAATTAAAAAAAAAATGAGTACAATAATTATCCTTCTATAAGTTTAGTCGTTAACCAAATTCTATGACAACACTATTTACTATGATAAAAATATGTTAAAATTCGAAATACAATTTCGGTCCAATCAATCATTGCCATGTCAGCTTGTGACATGGATATGACAAGTCAGACCATCCAATTTACCAAAATGCCATTTTTAGCAAAACGTGTCTCAATATGACTGGATCCACCATTTTTTCACCATCATAGAGTCATTTACTGAACCCTAACCCAACCCACCCCACACTGCACTCACACACACTCACAAAGTCTTGGTCAATTGAACACCACACTGATCTCACAATTACAAAAACCTATTGAAAACACACACAAAAACACCATAAAGATTCGATCTTTAAATTTAATTTAATTTTGTGATTTTCATTAATGGGGATATTGTGATCAATCTTGAAAAGGGCCTAATCTTGATCAAGCGTTTTCAACAATGGCGACCCATTTCAGATCTTGGGTTTGTTTAGTGATCACAATAGCTCTGTGTCTTCCCCTTTTTGGGTCTTTAATTTTTGCGGAAAATCGTAGGCCAAAGAATGTTCAAGTTGCTCTCAGAGCCAAGTGGTCTGGTACCCCACTACTATTAGAAGCCGGGTATGTTTTTCTATTGTCTTCTATAAAAAAACGCGAGTTAAGATTGTGTACAAGGACCTGACTCTTCCCCCGACCCGCGAATAATGAGCTTTGTGTTCGGGGCAGCGCTTTTATTTTTAATTTCTGGGTTTATTGTTTTAGTTGGAAAATTATTATCTTAATTATCATTGTAGATTAGTTATGACTATAGCTAATTCTGGATCCTTTTCATGTGGTTTTAGTGTGTGTTGTGTAACTATTGTTATCCAATTCTTATTTGGGGGGTTGTTTTTATTTTGCTGCAAGCAATGTGTAGCTTACTTATTGCTAATGAATTGAGTGTGTTGATATGCTGCATACTTTAGTCTTGTGTTTCGTTAAAACAAGAATGGCTAACACGGTATTATTTCTTTAGTGCAAAGCTTATCTACTTTAGTCTTGTGTTTGCTAGACTGTAATGTAGTGGAATCTAGAAGTCAACACGGTATTATTTCTTACGTTTGGTTAAAACAAGAATGGCTAAGGGTGGTTACTTTCTTTTTGTTAGATGATGCAACTGTCTCACTTTTTATACTCGTACTCATTGTCCTCTACTCGTACTCATTGTCCTCTGCCTCTTTTAACTGTCTCGGTCAACATTAGAGCTTATCTCTGGTTAGATTAATTCCTTTCTTTTTGGTATTGCTATCTATTATATTTCTCTTCTGTCAGGATGTAATGCCTGTTTAGGTAGTTGAGTGTTTGGTGAAATAATGACAGGAAGATTGTTAATTTGGTTTGTCAGTACATTTTGAGTTGCCTTTAGTGAAAAAAGGTCGGATTTTGAGAACTAGGTTCTCATCGATATTTTTTCAGTAGTGAAATACTTGAGTTTTTCTCTGAATCTGTATTAGTGGCTACATATGTCCCCAACCGGTTATGAGGGACCCCAGATATATATGATATGCCCATACAGATGAGTTTTAATGACTATGTTACCCATTCTTTTTTGTTTAGCCCAAGGAGATAGTTCTCTAATTTAGTTTGGGCAGATTATCTAGATGCGCCTCTCTTTGCCTCTTCTTATAATTCTCAAAATATTTCTATCTACATGATGCCTTTATGTAAAAATTTTCCTTGATGCATGAAAATTTACTCTCTTGAGTCTCCATTCCCCAGGACTATGGCTGAAAAAGAAGTCCATCCAAGGCATTCTATTGTGCATCTTCTTATTCCTTTCTTCTCTTTAGAAAGCATGATTCATCCTCGTACCAGATTTAATTCATCTGTGCGCCTTCAAGGATCATATTCGGAGGATTCTTCAAGATGATTAAGACTTTTATGACCTATGGTTTCACAAGGGAAAGAAAATCAATAAATACCTTCATACACCACAGTTTATACGTCGGTACCTATTGTGGTGCCAATTAATCCAAGGATATTTCTGGCGGTTTTTGATTTCTTAAAACACTCACCGCTTACCCACTGTTTCTTGTGTACTCTTTTACTGTGTATAAATCAAGCTAGTATGAAGGCTTTGTCCAAATTCAACCGTTCACTTGTACTATTATTCCAATTACAGCTTGAATTGTTGATCTGTTACTTGAGAGGAAGTCTAAGTCTTTTGACTTTCTTGGTCCTGATATATTTATGATTATAATCTTCAAATGGGATTGCTAAATGTAAGTTTGACAAAAATGGAACTTGGAGTGCACCTATTTAATTATGTTCCATCTTCCTATGGCTCTAAGATTTATCATATGCATGATATGTACATTAAGAATGTAGCTTTTTCCGGAAACTATACACAATTTCCAAATTGTTATGCTGTAGACAATTTTAGAACAATATATACTCTTTTTGGTGGATGATGTAGAGGAATATTGAGACCTTTTCAGATTAATGCGCATGTTAAATTGCTTCTAGATAGAATTGTCTTTCTTTTTCATCTTAGGCCCTATTCTTTATGGATTTTTTATTAAGGACTGTTGGTTGATTCAAATGTGGGTCTAGTGAATATTTTCAATTTTCGACTTTTTCTTTTTAGATTTCTTACGCTCCACTTTATTTTAACTTTAATATTTATTTGTTCATCTTAAAGAAAGAAAAACTATAGGACCTAGTCTGCTTCCTTAGGTGGTAGCTTCATATTTATCTCTTCACCAGAGGAGGGTTATAGATAGTATTCCATTTACAGATGTGGCCATTTCTTGAGGGGATGGAGATGTTTTCCTGAATAGGGAGAGTAATCACAACTCTTAAATTGATTCAAGGTTGATACAACTAGGAGCTGAATGAGGCCAAGAAACGTTTTGCAGGGTGAGTCATAGTCACAGTAGACATTGCTGGGGGTTAAAAGTGGTAACTATTTGACATGGGAGCAGTCTCAGACACCCCTTTCAGCTCCCTTTTTGGTTGTGCAGGGCATTGATCCATTCAACTCAACTTGAAAACTATAAAACCCAGGAAGATTTTGCCACTTCACAATGTAATATGAGGTCGTATGGTGTTATTTCATTCCTATTATTACATATGACAGCAATTCATGATTTGACATACACCACCCTTCTTTTCCCGAGGTTATCTCCTGTCAGAATTTTGTGATAGAGCTGCCTCACGCAGTCGGTGAACTAGAGCAGAAGGTTAGCTTGCAAAATAGGAAGGACTCTGTTTCCAGAAGTTTGTGAGCTTTTCTAGGTGTTGAGGACAATTTAATATCTCCAATCCACTATTCTGTTATGGTTTATAGTCGAAAAGCATACACGGTGAAGAAAGTATTAAATGCTTTTCTCGATATTGATGCTTACTTTTTGCTTGTCAATATTTCATCTGTGATTGACGCTTCTCATAATCAGACTTCTACTAATTGATAATTTGGTATGGTAAATTCCAAAATTTCAGCTTTCTGTATACGCCCTATTTCTTACCTTTTGGCATCTATCTTGTGTCACACTACCACATTGGGTGAGGACAACCATGGTTGATGGCTTTCCTTGGAAGACTTTTGGAGATTTGTGTTATAGTTTTGAAAGATGTAGATTACTCCTTGACATCACTTGTTTGCTCTCTAAAATATTGCTTTGATTATCCTAATCAGTTTTTACTCAGCATGGGAAGATTTGCTTGGCTAATAGCAGCGTTGATGACTTATTGAGAGTATCATGTGTCTAGGTGGATTGCTTCATATTGCTTATCAATTTAGGATAAACATTGATGTTGACTTGACTTAATTACATTTCATGAATCTCCCTATTCTTGGAATCTCATAGCATATTACCGTTGTCTTTGACAGGGAATTGCTGTCCAAGGAATGGAAGGATCATTTCTGGGACTTCACTGAATCATGGCTTCAATCAATAAACGAAGAATCTGATACTCATACAGCAAAAGATTGCTTGAAGAAAATTGTTAACTATGGGAGATCTCTTTTAAGTGAACCTTTAGCATCAATAGTTGAATTTTCTCTTACTCTTCGGTCAGCATCTCCTAGATTAGTGCTTTATCGGCAATTGGCAAAGGATTCTCTTTCATCTTTTCCTTTAGCTGATGATATTAGCTCAAACTTGGTTGATGGAGAAATATCTGAAACAAATGGGAGCATGAAAAGTAAAATAGCTGAACCTGTTCCTTTGGATATTAACACAATAAGTCCTGGGGGAAAGTGTTGTTGGGTTGATACTGGGGGCGCACTGTTCTTTGATGTGGCAGAATTACGTGTATGGCTTCGAAGCCCTGATGAAGCGTAAGTCCTGCTCTCTGATTTTCAGTGACTTTTTTCCTCTGATTATTACACTTGTAAAATAAATTAGGTACATCATGGTTTCCGTTGTTCCGGGTAATTTCATTAACAGCATTATTTTTCTGTGCCAGAGCTGGCAGTGCGTTTCAGCAGCCTGAGATTTTTGAGTTTGATCATATCCACATGGACTCAACTGTTGGAAGTCCAGTTGCCATTTTGTATGGAGCTCTTGGGACTGACTGCTTTAGGGAATTTCATCTAACATTGGTGGATGCCGCTAGACAGGTCACTTGTAAATCTTATGATACTTACAAAAATAAACCACGTTGGCCCCTTCTGCCATATCTTCTTTAGGATCAGGAGGGGGGGTTGAGGAAGGGGACTATAGGTTTAATTTGAAGTCTATTAAGCTTGAAGAATGTTAACATAATGAAATTAGTACCGTAATTTTCTTCTTTTAGAATCACTCATACAAATATATAAACATATATATGAGTGCAAGTATTTTGGAAGAAAACCTTCAAAATGCCACTAATAGCTGAATATGGTGTTGAATACATTCTTTAAAGTCAAAACAATCCATCCTTTTTTCCCTTTTCTAGTTCTGCTTTCGATATTCTTCCCTCCCATCCCTTCTGGCTATTTCAGAGACATATCTTTGAAAGAGTGTGTGCTTGTTATTTTAGTCAGGTCACTGTATATGTTGTGTATGGGATTGCTTGAATCTTTGATTTTATCAATTCAAGTATTGCTTACGTCTTCATATCCACGTTCTAAGCTTCCATCATCAGTTCTCTCCGTTCTTTTAAAAACAACTCATGGATTTGAATTTTGTTAATTTTTATTATGTCCTGATGAGTCCTGTGAAATTTTTAGGGGAAAATTACTTATGTTGTCAGACCTGTATTGCCTTCTGGCTGTGAATCAAAAAGTGGCCCTTGTGGGGCTGTTGGTACAAAAGACCCTGTAAACTTGGGTGGTTATGGTGTAGAACTTGCTTTGAAGAACATGGAATATAAAGCTATGGATGATAGTGCAATTAAAAAAGGTCAGTATTATTGCTAATTTAGCTGAATTACTTCTTTGACTTGTTTGCAGAATGCACTTATTGTGATTAGCAGCTAGATTTACGATTTATATTTTGGATTAGTAAATATATTCTTTTGCTAGATCATGGTGTAATATCTTTCTGCCTATTTCTTTCTTTATTAAAACATCAGATTTGCTGTTAATGAGCCGTGTCATAGTGCACACAGAAAATGCTCGCTTTACTAGTAAAAATATGCCCTGTATACTTTATTCGGAGACAAGGAAAGGAGAATATAGGATCAGAGTTATGGGGAAAAACTGAGAGGTGAGATTTCTTGTTTGAATGATATGGGTAATGGAAAAGGATTAAGAAGGCATAAAGCGGTAATCATTCTTTTATTGAAACTAGGGAAATACCTGTAACTTTAACTCCATGATAATTGGTAATCGCCAGGTCCGTTCTTATTGGGGAGGAACAATTTGGGGTGCACGTATGGGGGAAAAAAGGGGGAAGGAGGGGGGGGGGGGGGGGGGGTGGGGGTGGTTCAGGTCATCTTCTTTTCCTTGTTTGTTTTCTTCCCTATGGACATTCAGTTCTTTGTACTTCTGTCCCTCCATTCCCTTGCTTCAAATGCTTGGTTGACCTTTTTTCTTTTAGTTTGTCATGGTAGATAGTTGACCGGTGGAATCTACGTTTCAAAACTCAAGTGTTCTTATTTTTTTGCTGGTGTTTATTAATTCCTCTCGTTTAATAGTCGGCTTCATGTTTAATCTTTCATGGAACTGTTTGAAATGCTTTGCCATTACAGTGATATCTGTTATAGTTTGCTCTTTTTCTTTTTCCTTTTCTTAAACTTCTTTATTGTGCTCTTCTTTTCTGTAATGACATGTTATCTTGTGCATTGATGCATTATGATTGCTTGGGAAAAGTATGTGTTCTTCACTTAGTTAACATGACTCTTCCAAGTTTATTGGTGGATTTGCCTAGGTTGTTATACTGTTCATATATTTTGCATGTTTGCTTTGCTTATTATAAGGTGTAGGTTGTTAGAAGATGTTTGTTCCCTTCTCAGGTGTGACACTTGAAGATCCTCATACCGAAGATCTAAGCCAAGAAGTCCGGGGATTCATATTTTCCAGAATTCTGGTTTGTTTTCTGAAAGTTATATGATTTTTCTTTGTATTGCAAGTGAATGCTCCTGCAGATGTAATCCACCCTATAAAATTTTCAGGAATTTACTTAGGATTGTTCGAATATTAGTAATTATTGTCCTTAGATGATTTAGCCAAAATGTGATACAATAGCGCATGCCAAATTTTCTTCTTAGTGATGGTCTTTTATAGGATATGATTTTCTTTTCTTGTCCAATCATAAACTCTAAAAATTTTCAGACTTGGGACTCCTGCTTACTCCTTTGACCAATCCATATCAAACTCACCCCCAGTATTCATTTTGTTTCTTTGTTCTATTTTTAGATGCTGGAATTTCTCTTAGAGCTAACAATATGCTTGCAATATTCTGATAGGCCACAGTGAATGGAAATTTTAAGTTTTCCGTCAATAAAATGGTTAAGTGAAGTTCTCTACATTGGTTCAGCTTGATTGATAACTTCCAGTTTCTCTTAAGACCCTGAATGCTGATATAGAGGCAGCATAAAAGATTTCCACTAATTTTTCAACATGTACTCTTGTAGTTCTATGTGATAAGATATTCTCCTTATCCCAGGAGTCAAGATTAAATTTTATCAGTTTTTCAAAATTACATAAAATTTCTTTACTGAAGCTCTGACCCTTCCTTTCTTTCCTTTTTTTTTTTTTTTTTTTTTTCCTGTTAAAGTGAATTTTGAACTTGTCCAAATATAATATTATGGACCGCCCCAGGTCCTTTGGGGTTTGGTGATGCTTCCTGTCAAAGATTCATGCAAAGCAGTTATATAAAGGGAACCTAATCCTACTCACAGTTGTACATTCCTTACATCTTATAAAGATATCATATAGTTTTTCCCTTCAAACTTATTTTCCTCTTTTCTCTTCATTGATTAACTAATCAAACTGTGAGGAAGAATACTTCATCTGGCAACTTAAAAACAGAGGTTTACGGGCACCTTTTGACTAGGATATAGGCTGTGAGTTTTATTGCATCGAATTACATTCTTCATGGCTACCTTATTACTGCAATGGTGATGGAAAGTAGCTAGTCTTTTAATTAATCTTATAGGATCATTTTCAGATGTACCGTGTGATATGCTTCCCTCATATTTATAGCCAATGCCATGTAACGTATATTTTCTTGCAGGAGCGCAAACCAGAATTAACATCTGAGATAATGGCTTTCAGGGATTATCTTTTGTCATCTACAATATCTGATACATTAGAGGTTTGGGAATTGAAAGGTAATTACGCCCAATTTAAAGTGGCAATATCATCATAAAGTTCAAAAGATGGTGGTTGTTGCAGAACTACCAAACTTAATTGTTTTATCGGCCACAGATTTAGGACATCAAACTGCACAGAGAATAGTTCATGCCTCTGACCCACTGCAAGCAATGCAAGAAATCAATCAGAACTTCCCTAGTGTTGTCTCTTCTTTATCCCGAATGAAGGTAACACATTTTTCTGCGCATGTCATGAATAATGGAAAATCATTTTAATGCAGATAACATGGTATGTATTTTAACCTTGTGCAGCTTAATGACTCCATTAAAGATGAAATTGTGGCGAACCAGCGGATGATTCCACCTGGCAAGTCCTTAATGGCTCTGAATGGTGCCTTACTCAATATTGAAGATATTGACCTCTATATGTAATGCTTTTCCTCCCTGCTGCTGTTTTATTCAATTTGTTCTTTTCTTGCTGTCCGTGACTTTCTTTACTTGTGAACCTGTTAATTGTATCTGAACCTTCTCCAAATCTTTTAAAGGGATTTAGAGAGGGAGGGGAAATGAGAATCTTATTACGAAGAGAGAAGCTGATTAGTGTCTCTAAATGCTAATTGTGGAAAAAATATTGCGAAAAGTTTATGGGTCAGCAGCTGAAATGAATCCAACTAGAGATATGCTGCATGGAAGATATAGGGATTTCTAATATGATGAATCATCAAGTGAACATTTTATCACAAGGCAGTTGTTACTAACATTAGCTATGGCCTATGGAAATGGGCAGAGGGTCAAATGGCCTCTTGACATGCTAAAACATATTCCCATGGGGGAATAGCCAGATAAAGCATTGCCCAACTCTATTTCCAACACTTTCAAACACTCAGTTGAAAGGAAAGGTGACTTTTGCCCCTTACCTAAATTTTTTTTCCTTTAGTCCCCCTTTAAGAACTGAAATCACCTTACTCATAATAATTTAGAAATTTTAAATTGTGTGATTGAAGCTATGTACCTGAGGCAACCTTCTTTCATCCTTGGTCCTTGTGTAGGAACTATTATTCTATAACTTGTCATTTAACAAGTAATAGTTTGGAGAGTAGCACAGCGCTGCTTATTGGACACGTACATATGACATATACATACTCTCTGGAAACTCTAGAAAAGAAGCTGATCTCTTGGCATATCTTTAGTTAGCTGGAAAAATAAAGATTTTTAAAGGAGTATGGTTCTTGGGCCTAGTAAGCTGCATCTCCACCCTTTGAAGATACTTGTCTATACTATCCAGCAATATGAACCAAAAAGAATAGGAGATTCTCAGATTCCTTTACCTATTGTTCTCCTCCCAAAAGAAAGCAGACCCCAAAGAGACTAAGGGTTGCTGAAATGAGGTGATGAATGGTTACATGTTCAGCATAATGTTTACATGTAATCTCTTCTTCCTCAATCAATCCCTTCAACATTTCCTCCCTTGTTTCTTTCCTTGTAAGAACCACAGCTATGTTGGTGCATTATGTTTCTAATGGTTTTCCTTGCAAAGTATGATTATGACCTTAAACATTGTAGGCATTATTGCTAAATGGCATGACTTCACAGAATTCAGTTCTTTATATTGCCTCCAAGGCATGTGTGGACTATGATTCAGAGGCTTAACCTTTTTCATCTGAAGGAATTAGCTTGGACTTGTGAGTCGTGTATCAAAATTCATAATGTATTTGCATGTTCATCATGTTACATTGTCCCCCTCCAATTCTTATATTGTGATGATCTATATAGTGTTTCTTTTTTCTTTTCTATGAGTTATCTATATCATTATTAGTTGGATGTTTTGGCTAGTTGTCAATGAAAGGAAATGTAACTTTGACGCTGGTATTGGATTCTTTTGTTTGTTTTTTAGGTTGATTGACATCATACATCAGGAAATGTCATTGGCTGATCAGTATTCAAAGTTGAAGGTAAGAAATGCTAAAACTTTTCTGAGCTTGCAAAATAAATTTCATTGGCTGATCAGTATTCTTTTGTTGTTAGACATTGGCGCGCTAATTGTAAGGATTGATATTAAGCCTTTCTAATCTTAAATTCATATGATCTGAACATAGTTTTTCTTAAAGTTCTTCAGTTCACACCAACAACCTTCTCGAAGTCTGTCGCTAAGTTGTCTTATATCTGAAAGTATTTGATCCCTAATTCCTTCATCATCTCTGCTTTCATGCGTTTCCCTTTTTGTTTAAGTTATTTATATTTCTGATTTATATTTCTATTTCCTTCTCTAGTGCTTATCAGTCCTAAGATACTGTTTAGTGTAATTGTGCAAATAAAAATAACAATTACTGTACTTCTAAAAATAAAAAAAGCACTTACTGCGTTGTTAGATATTTTGTTGCATTACAATCTGTTAAGATCTCTTCTTAAGTTTTCATAGGTGCGTTGTAATCTTCCTAAATGACGTAAGACTTGTCTATAAAATGAAGATAAAGGCATTCGTCGATCTGTTCAAAGAGAATAATTATAGAAGGATGAAGAATTTCCTTACAATTTGGAATTTCCTTGAGAAGGTCATCCCAGAACTGCTTCAGTGTTTGTACTGACTGATGTCTCTAAGAAATTCTTTTGTTGAGAATCGTGGTTTTTGGTTTGTCACTTTAATTAATTCTCGTTGTTGGATATATCTTCTGCAATTTTTCATTCATATCTCATACATTTTACCCCTCCGTATTCTTAGCAATAAGCACTGATGGTGTACCTCTTGCAAGTTGTCCATGTTCTCGTATTAGTTCTAATTAATGTTACTATAAGAATTTCAGATTCCTCCAAGCTATGTGAGGAAACTTCTTTCAACTCTGCCCCCTTCTGAATCCAACGCGTTTAGAGTTGATTTTCGTTCTACCCATGTTCATTATCTCAATAACTTGGAGGAGGATGCGATGTACAAGCGGTGGCGCAGCAATATGAATGAGGTAGTCTGACCACCTTTTGCTTCATGCCTAACTTTACTTGGCTCATTGTATCCATTAGAGTTAAAATGAAAAACATCATTTATTGTTGCGGTGCAGATTCTGATGCCAGTCTTTCCTGGACAATTACGTTACATACGTAAAAACCTCTATCATGCTGTCTATGTCATAGATCCTGCATCAGTTTGTGGGCTTGAGGTAAGTTTTCTTATAAAAATTACTAAATGACGTGATTTTCCGTGCCTGAATTGCTCGTTGAACCCTTTGATGTAGGCGATCGACACGATTATCATGTTGTACGAGAACAATATTCCTATGAGGTTTGGTGTGATATTGTACTCTGGCAAGTTAATCAACAAAATTGAATCTACTGATGGTGATGTTCCACTTGGTCATCTGGAGGATGAGAATCAAACTGGGCAGGATATTTCCAGTCTGGTAATTGCTTCCACATTTTTTAAATTCTCATAGGTCTAGTGAGGTGATCTTTTTTTTTTGTCGTCCAGTGAATGGCTAGTAGATTTCAAAGGTGCACATAGCTACCTGATACTTTAATTTAGGGCATTTCAATTAATTTAGATTTAACTCTCAGACTAAGACTTCAAACTTGGTTTGTGTTTCCTTGATTGACTGGTAAATCCCTCAGGGCCTAATTTAATTGGCCTATGCAATGAATAAACTGATTGTACGACAGAATATATATATATATATATATATATATATGCATGAAATTCTTAATGCGTCTCTCATGTGAAATTGTTATGAGCTTTTCTATCACCCTTTTGCTTCTACCTGTAAAAGTTTGCAAAAGTGTTTCTTTGATTGGAAAGTGTTCTGGACAAGTCTCTACTGGAGCCCTGCATATGGAGAGCTCTTATATTATACCATGACTATGCAGCCCCAGTATCTAATGTCAGTTTCTAGTGAATTTTGATACTGTTTGATCCTTGTATTTTCTTGACGAAAAGAATAAAAAGATCCTTGTATATTGATTTTGACTCAACATTATATCTTTGTTATCCGGTCAACTTATATCTTTGTTATCCTTACTGTTACATAATCTTGTTGCAGCAGGTCCGAAGCCCACTGTGAGCTAAATCTTTGTTGCTACGATCATTCATTCAAGTCATAGTGTATACCAATTTGTTAAGTAATGTTGCATTCTTCTTTTTATAATAATTCAATTTTCAAATTCAGCCATTGGTAAAGCATAATATTTTTTAGTATCATAGTTGGAGTATGAACTTTGCAACTTTGGTAAAGCAAAATTTCTACTATTTTAAAGAAATGTTTTTCTTGTTGTTCTTTATTTTCCTTATGTGGTTTAAATGTTGCTTCAGTTCACAATTTACATGACAAAATAAAATATGAGATGCTAGTAGAAATTGTTGACGCTTTTTGTGTTGCAGTTTATTTGTCTCTTCATTTACATAGAGAAAAATCATGGAGTTCTAATAGAAATTGTTGACGTTTTTGTGTTGCAGGTTATTCGTCTCTTCATTTACATAGAGAAAAATCATGCAACTCCTACGGCTTTCCAGTTCTTGAGCAATGTATGACATATAGTTTCAATTGATATGGTGAATGTGCAAAATTATCGGAACAATGTTAATAGTGTAGTCTGTTGCTTGCTCATAATTATGTTGTTTGCTGCTATATTGGTTCCGTTGCGTTATATTCTTTGATTTGAGTTACAGCATTAAGGAGGAGACGTTCTAAAATTTCTGTTTCATGGAATCTGTGTCTGTGCACGCGGGTTCGTGCATGTACATTTGTGATTATCCCCTTCCCTAGCCCGTTGAGCTCAGTAGAAAACGAAAGAAAAGGAAATAGAATTTCACATTTTTTTATGTGCTGTTGGAGTGTTGTATTCAATCAAATTGCCAAAGTTTGATCAGATCTCAATGCTTGTATCTGCACATGAACTTACTGAAACCTTATATCGAATAATTTGCACTTTTGAGACTTTGAATGTAAATCATGCTCAATCTGTGACATGCCTTCTGCTCATGAAAAATTCATTCAGCATTGGATGGTTATGTTAGCCCAGGCACCTGGCCGGTTTACTCCCTTTTCTCCAGATTATGCTTGTATCTGTCCTGTAGCTCAACGAGCTTGATATGTCATTTTCTTTTGAAGGTCAAACAAAGTGCATTACCTAAGAATCGTTGATTTTTTTTTTATTAGCAATACCCGTTTGTGGTTCTTCTTCAATTTATGTTGTTTATGTGCAAGTATTGCCTCTTTCATGAATACAGGTAAATAAAATGCGACTTGAGTCATCTGCAGATGATGTGCTGGAATTGCACCACGTCGAAGCGGCTTTTGTAGAAACATTATTGTAAGTCTTTTACGAATTTGCTGATGTTTGGCCAGTAATATGTGATTTCCTATTATCCTTGTGTATGTAGTCTTATGAATGCTCATGTTTTGAAGTTTGTTTTGTTTTTTTCCTGTGAAATATACGTGGCTGTTTCCTACTCGTTTTACAAATATATTATCCTTCTGCATATTGACTTATGAATACTCATGTTTTGAAGTTTCTCCTTATTCCCGTGATATTTACGTGTGCTTTTTTGTTTATTTATTTCCTACCCGTTTGCAAATTTTCTATGTTTTCTAGGCCAACGGCAAAATCACCACCCCAGGACACTTTATTGAAACTTGAAAAGGAGCAGACTTTCAGTGAACTTTCTCGAGAAAGTTCTATGTTTGTTTTCAAGTTGGGTTTGGCTAAGCTGCAATGCTGCCTTCTGATGAATGGGCTTGTATATGATTCTACTGAGGTATTGAATTTTCTTAGTGCTTTATGATACTGGAATTTTGAGTTGGATATGGTTGATCAACATAGGTTGTTAATCTAATAATTTTCCACGATATTGCTTATATGTCTGGGACATCATGAAATTTTCAAGTTTTTTCATGGTGATGGGTATATTTTATAAATTTTTTGTCTTAGTGATCACCAGTAATAGCAATAAGCTGTTTTTTTACATAAGTAATGCTTGCTAAGACCTCTCTTCACATGGTTTAACTTGATCAAAAAGAACTAGAAGAAATCAAAAGATTACATAATATTCTTCAAGAACTGATTAATGCTTATAAAACCATACAAAATGATAGACTACATACTATTCTTCAAGAACTGTATGTGACATGTTAACTCACATTTGCCTAGTTCCAGTCCATGCCTTCTCATCCAAGTCTATTTAAGTATTATTTTAAGCATATCACTATTTCCATCTGAACATATATATTCCAGAAATCGACTTGGTAGTTAGTTGATATTAGCAACAGGAGCCAATAGAAACTTGACATGCCAATTATCTTATTTTTGCTTTTAGGAGGAGACTCTTATAAATGCCATGAACGATGAGCTCCCCCGGATACAGGAACAAGTTTACTATGGGCAGATAAATTCACATACTGATGTTCTGGACAAATTTCTATCTGAGAGTGGTATTCAGCGTTATAATCCACAGGTATATAGAAGCTTCTGTATATGTACATTGTCTTCTTCCAATTGTTCATAGAGAGAAGTTAATTTGACTGTGGCTTTGCTCTTGCTAAATCTTCTGTGTAACTGTAATTATGTAGATTATAGCAGATGGAAAGGCCAAACCAAAATTTGTTTCTCTGTCAGCTTCAGTTCTTGGAAGTGAATCTGTATTGAATGATATAAACTATTTGCATTCTCCTGAGAGTAAGTTTTAGTAAGCAAAAACCATCAGTTGTAGTCTACTTGATTGTGTGGTTAAATTATAACCTGAAATCCATCAATTTGCTTTCTGTTCCAGCCGTAGATGATGTAAAGCCAGTGACTCATCTTCTTATCGTTGATATGTCATCAAAGAAGGGGATGAAACTAATTCATGAAGGAATACGTTACCTGGTAATATCCTCTAAGCAGATCTCTTAATTTGGTTCACATTGTTATCGTACTATGATTGTCATATTATTCCATCCTTTCCCTTTTAGTTGTATAATCAAAATGCTTGCACTCTTTTGCAGATGGGTAATCCTAAACTTGCTCGTCTGGGCATGTTATTCAGTGCAAATCAGAGTGCTCATCTGTCAAATCTGTTTTTCATGAAAGTCTTTGAAATCACAGCATCATCATATAGGTTAGTAGGTTTCTGTATCATATACATTAAAAATGCTTTGTGAACCTGTGCAACAAGTATGGTTCATATCTCTCTTCAGTAGAGTGTTAAGTACAATTTCTCCTTATTTATTGCAGTCATAAGAAAGGGGTATTGAAGTTTTTGGATGAGCTGTGCTCATTCTTCGAACGTGATTATATGCTAGCATCTTCTGAAGTTACTGACAAGGATCAAGCATTTCTTGATAAGGTCTTTGAACTGGCTGATTCCAATGGGTTATCATCCAAGGGCTATAAATCCGCTCTCTCTGAATCTTCAGTTGAAAGTTTGAGAAATCATTTTAAGAAGGTATTCTACTTCTGTTTTATATTAGATTTCTAAGAAATGCTGTAAATTGTTCCTTGTTCTTCTTTTTCTTGTTAACTTTATTCAAAATTGAACTCACTTTGTTGACTGCAACGATCTGCTATTCTTATTAACAAACCCCATTCTCTATTCTTCAGAACTTCCTCGAACATCATTCCATGCAGAGTTCGTTAGCCACTTTATTTAAATGATAGATGAATCTGGGTGTATTTGACCTCAATCTCCCATTTAGTTTCAGTTAACTAAAGCTATGCAAGAGATTTCACCTGAAATTCATTTCCCTGTGATGCTTCTACTTTTGATGTAGTGGTGGTGTTGTTATTCTATGGAGAGAATATATGTGCTGACTTAAATTATAACAAACATGATTGGAAATTAGTTCTCTCATGGTAGTTGTTAACTGGCAGACAAACCAGAGTTTTGGTCTGACAAGATTGATTTTCTCCCAAATAGTCCCACAATTTAGATGAAAGATGATTTTCTCTAACTTTGAAATTTTGATATATCAGATGTCATTTAGATTTTCATTTTGTACATGTTCCGGTAATGTATATCATGTTTGGTATTATCTTTAATCAATGCATTGCAGGAGGCACAGTTTATAAACAGACAACTTGGGCTTGAATTGGGTGATAATGCTGTTATCACGAATGGGAGGGTAAGCTTGTTTTCTTGAATTTTTCCTTGCTGGAGGCTAGAAACTTATAAGTTCTATTTCATGCAATGGAATTCCATATCAAGTTCTCATCGCTATTCAAAATCGACTGCAATAAAATTACTTTTTGCCCTTTTCCAACAGACAATTTTATTAATCTTTTATTGTTTAGGTGATCCGTCTTGCTGATAGTGGTGCGTTCCTGAGCCATGATTTGGATCTTCTGGAGTCTCTGGAGTTCAAACAACGAACAAAGCACCTTTTGGAAATTATTGAAGAAATAAAGTGGGAGGACATGGATCCCGATATGCTGACGAGGTCGAGGCTATGTGCTCATTATTTCATTTTTATTTCCTTGTGTTTTTTCATCTTTGAATCTAACGATCATGGTGAAATAATCTCAACTAGTTATTATTGTCCAAATATTAGGAATATTGCTGCAATTATGCTAAATCTGTTAAAAAAGTTTACGAGGAAATTAGCCGTAATTTTTTCTTACCGCTGGCCAAGCAGGAGATGCAAAATGCTTTCGCTAGTTAGAAGCATTTCATACTCTGCCCCCCAAATCAAAAAATTTATCGATCTACACCATCAGTTTCATTCTCCTTTTTTGTAGAGGAAGTGAGGGAGTTCTTTTGTTAAAATGTAGATTCAATTGTGGTAAACTAATATTGCCAAGCCAATAGCACTATATGGGGACCATCCAAGAGAAGAAGGTTATGGGAAAAAGAGAAAGTGAAAAGACTAATTAGAAACAATATACTGAAATTCTTGTAGTGTGTGTAATCTTATATATGAAAGGAACACATACCTAGCCAAGATTCCTGTTGTGCAACTTCTGAATCGGTGATTCAACAAGCAGACTAAAGTATTGATCTGATCTCGCTCCATCCAATCTTCAGAACCTTTTCAGAAATTTCACTTCTCTTTGAACAAATTATATGGTAGATTTGGTTTGATAGCGTCCTCTTGCTGTTAAGATTCTTCATTCAAGAAATGGTCTCTCAAATCTGCATTTTAAGTGAGTGAGAATAAAATCATGTTTATAAAAGCCTCTTTAGTATGGAAAAAATGAATTGCGGTTAATTGTACCTCTATGCATTGGAATGTCAAAGTTTCGACTAGAATTTGGAAAACTAAAAAGTTAAAATGCATTCATTTTGAGTCAAGTTGGGAAGGAGAAATTTGGATTTTTTCATGTTATTGATATGTATTCTTGTCTAATGAAGCCTGATCATCCCCTTCTGTTGCCACATTCAGTTATGAAAATAAAAATGAGAAGTCATCTCCACAACTGATGAATTAAAAAGATGGAGTTCAATCTGCAAAGTTAAGGGGTTACCTGTTTTGGTGTTCATATTTATTCTGTTATCCCAAAGTAAGATGCTAGTTTGTTGTTGCCAATCAGTGGAAATGAATATACTTTTGTTTTGTTAAAGAGTTATATCTCTTTGTTATCCTTTTTATTCTTTTTTTTCCCCCGGCTTTGTGGATATATTCTTATCATCTTATGCTAGAGACGCTGAAGGATTACTGTTATTTTATTTGTGCAGCAAATTCATTAGTGACACTGTCATGTCGGTTTCATCTTCAATTGCACAGCGGGAGCGAAGTTCTGAAATGGCTCGCTTTGAAATACTGAGTGCAGAATACAGGTACAGGCCAATCATTACCCCGTAATTTATTTCACAACTTATGAGGGCTCAGCCAAGTACTTGAATTATATCCCTGTCACCTTGCCCCAAGAAAAGAAAAAGAAAAAGAAAATGTATCTTGCAGGTGATAAGTGTCTACAATGTGGTATGAATTTTAGGAACACTGCCACTAGCATGTGTTCATCTATAATGCTGACATCAGAATTTGGAAATGTGGCCACCATTGAAGTTTCTGGATGTAAAAGTTCATCAGTAGAATTTAGGATTGCTTGATCTTCATTGTCTGATGGATTTTTTTTTTATGCCTTTTAGGTATTCAGTTTGAGTTAATTTCCGATTGCTTGTTATATAATTAAAATATATCATATGCTCTTATGGTTATGTACAGTGCTGTTGTCCTGAACAATGAAAATTCTAGCATTCACATCGATGCTGTTATTGATCCCTTAAGTCCTTCCGGTCAAAAGCTTTCTTCTCTTCTTCGCCTTCTGTCGAAGTACGTTCAACCAAGCATGAGACTTATACTTAATCCAGTGGTAAGCTACTTTTCCTCATTGTATCTAAACATGGCTTGAAATTATGTAATTCCAAAATTGTAGAGCTTTGTCTTATTCACCTAAATGAGTTGAAAGTCTGAACTTCCATCTAATGAAGAAAGACAAGATCCTCCAACTGCTTACTTGCAAAATGCTATTTACACTGTTGGGCACATTTATTACAGAAACAAAACTTTTATTTTGAATACATCCTAATACCCAAAAGGCCTGACTGTATATATTGATACCCTTTTTTCCAATAATTCAAAATTATTTAGCATTTCTCCGAAGTGTACTTGTGTAGGTCTTGTTTTTTTTTTGAAATAATAAGGCAACTATTGGCTCTTTCTGTATCCAAACTGTTGATTGTTGAATATGTCTTTGGAATACAGAATTTCTTTACCTCTTATAGCAGAGAAGTTTGGTGAGAATGTCTGGTACTTTTTGTAGTCTGCGAGTTTCACGCCTAACTAGAGAGACCTTGAAGATTCTGTTATCCCTTTAGTCCGTATTTCTGTAATATGGAGATGCAAAGCTCTTGTGCTGTCAGGCACGGTTGCTGCAGCATTTTGTGTCTCCTACAAGATAACAGGAAACTAAGAATGATATCTTTAAAGTGTTTATTATGTTGCATTTCCAGTGCCTCTTTTTCGGAAGAGCAGTTTGATTTGCGACGGTGAAGACAAAACTTCTTCGTACAATTCTTATCATAATGTGTAAATCCCACCTTGTCTTGTGAATGACATTTTTCTCCTGTCATCAAAATACTCTCTGTCTACAGTGAGATATCCTCCACATTCACTAATAGGAAAAACTTCGTTCTGTATTTTCTTTTATATAAATGTTTTTTATTACAATGTGTTTGGAAAATCTTCTATAGTTTTTCTGGTAGAACATTATGTTTAGATGTTTAATGATGTAATTTCTATTGCAGAGCTCCCTTGCTGATCTTCCCCTGAAGAACTTCTACAGATATGTTTTACCAACAGTGGTATGAGAAAAATACCCAAATGTCTTAACATTCTTTTCTTAAGTTGTCGTGCTTGTTCTCTTACTTTCCATGATTCTGCAGGATGACTTCAGCACCACTGATTATACAGTATTTGGCCCTAAAGCTTTTTTCGCAAATATGCCACTTTCCAAAACACTTACAATGAATCTTGACGTCCCTGAGCCATGGCTTGTTGAGCCTGTTATTGCTGTGTATGTATTTCTTAGAAGAATATTTCAACTTGGGCATGCCAAAGTTAATGATTTCTGTTAAAAACATGAGTAAATGTAATGTCTCGACTCTTATTCTGTATCACATGTTGCAGCCATGATCTTGATAATATATTGCTGGAGAACCTTGGTGATACCAGGACATTACAGGCAGTATTTGAACTTGAAGCTCTGGTTCTTACTGGTAATATTTGTTCTTTGTTAAATTTAATGCCGGTGCTGGCATGATATGGCTAACCAGAATTTTCAAGAGGTATTGTCTGCCAACTGATTAAAGAATGATATAACCAGGTCATTGCTCTGAAAAGGATCATGAACCCCCCCGGGGCCTTCAGCTGATCCTTGGAACCAAGAGTTCACCCCACTTGGTTGATACGATTGTCATGGCCAATTTGGGTTATTGGCAAATGAAAGCCTTTCCTGGGGTTTGGTACCTGCAACTTGCTCCTGGTAGAAGTTCTGAGCTCTATGTTATGAAGGAAGATGGTGATGGAAGTGAAAAAACTTTGTCAAAGCGTATAGTTATCAATGATTTGAGAGGTAAACTAGTGCATTTGGAAGTAGTGAAGAGAAAGGGCAAAGAGCATGAGAACTTGTTGGTTGCCTCTGATGATGAAAGCCAGTCGCAAGAGAAGACAAAAGTATGTACTTGCTTTATTCAATTTTTCCAGTTAATTCCTCCACCAAAAAAAAGTGCTTATACAAGATTTCTGTCAAGACTTAAGAATTGTTATGGCTTCAAGAATTTAATTTATATGTATGCAGGGAAATCAGAATAGTTGGAATTCTAATCTAGTCAAATGGGCTTCCAGATTTATTGGCGGCAGTGATTCGTCAAAGAAGAACATGAGCACTTCAATTGTAATTATTCCTTTTCTTCTCGTTTAGTCATTACATATGCACCAAATCTCAGTGAAGTATGGGCCCAAACAGATCACTTTGTCAACAAATGCCGTAATTAACTATCTAATGATACTTGGTAGAATTCAGGATCTATCAGAATAAAACTAGCCCTAATATGATGAGCTTCTGTTCATTTCTTCTAGGAACATGGAAATGATGGACGTCGTGGCAAAACTATTAATATATTTTCTGTTGCTTCGGGACACCTGTAAGTTTCTTACTTCCTAAGCAACTGATCCTCTCTTGATTATTCGCTGGTGTAAGCTAAAAGCTCTGGGAATTCTTATCATTTCATTATAATATTCTGGTTATTATGTAGGAACTTCAATTAATTTTGTGTTGTTTAAGTCTGCCCCTTGTCCTTTTGAAAGCTTGGTAAGATTTTCAATCTGTCTTGAATAATTCTGCAGGTATGAACGCTTTTTGAAGATTATGATCCTGAGTGTTCTTCAGAACACACGTAGGCCCGTGAAGTTCTGGTTTATAAAGAATTATCTTTCTCCCCAGTTCAAGGTTCTATTATTTCTCTCTTCTTCTATGTCTTGTAGCCATTTTTCTCTGTTATTCTGAGGTATCTGGAGTAACTTTTGGCGCCTAACTTCCCCGAATTCTTGCTTATGACTTCTCATACAGGCCGTAATTCCTCATATGGCTCGAGAATATGGTTTTGAGTATGAATTAATCACCTACAAGTGGCCTACATGGTTACACAAACAAAAGGAGAAGCAGAGAATCATATGGGCATATAAGATCCTATTTCTTGATGTCATTTTCCCTCTCGCTCTAGAAAAGGTCAAGGATTAGATACATTTTGGAAAAGGCTTTTTGCTGGATGGTCCCTTCTATCGAATGTTTGCCGTTCAGGGATTGATGATGTGCGACATTGCTCCTGTAGGTTATATTTGTTGATGCAGACCAGATTGTAAGGGCAGATATGGGAGAGCTGTATGACATGGATTTAAGGGGTCGGCCCCTTGCATACACTCCTTTCTGTGACAACAATAAAGAGATGGATGGCTATAGGTTTTGGAAACAGGTATAGTCTTCTTGTCTCATACTTGTTGTCCTCTGAAAAATCTTTTCTATATCCGCCTTTGTTCATGATCTGAAATGCACGAGTCATTGCAGAATATTATACCATCATTACAAGTATAGTCTTTTTGTCAGTTGTTTAAAGTCATTACAGGACATACTACTTCTGTCTAAATTTTCCAATTTTGTTAACAGGGCTTTTGGAGAGATCATTTGAGAGGAAGACCGTATCATATTAGGTAAGAACAGTATACGCTAACCGAACGAGACTGATAATTTCCATCATTCCTAAAAGATTCCCTAACAGATGGCCACTGTTTGTAGTGCTTTATATGTAGTTGATTTGGTCAAATTCCGGGAAACTGCAGCAGGAGATAATTTGAGAGTGTTCTATGAAACCCTCAGCAAAGATCCAAATAGTCTTTCTAATCTGGATCAGGCAAGTAACTGCTTCCATTTGTGAATGCCATTTCTCCCGTATCTTGTTGAATTTATGTATGCCTTATTGTAAAGTATCGATTGCCTTGTCGGTTTGTTTGGGTTTGAAAATTGGTCTGGATGCCTAGAATATAGCTATAGAGGTTACGGGATTTGTTCAAATAAAAGTTCAATGCCATCACTTGTTTCTGTAATCAAATCTAAGTCTATATGTTTTTTTCCGAATAAAAGTTTATATCTAAAGACATGTACAGCAATTGCTTTCTCTTAGTTTTGCATTCACTGCTGATGAAAAGGTCAATTCATGTCTCAGGATCTTCCTAACTACGCTCAGCACACAGTACCCATCTTTTCACTGCCTCAAGAATGGCTATGGTGTGAGTCATGGTGTGGTGATGCAACAAAATCCAAGGCAAAAACCATTGACCTCTGCAACAATCCCATGACAAAGGAACCCAAGCTTCAGGTGAATTCTCACTTGGGCGCTTCTTCTTTCCTAATCTTTCAATACCCCGTTATAGTCACTTCTTTCTAATATATTATGTCTTGGTGTCTTTACAGGGTGCTAGAAGAATAGTTGCTGAGTGGCCAGATCTTGACTTGGAAGCAAGACGTTTTACTGCAAAAATATTAGGGGAAACTCTTGAGTCAGAAGAAAAGACACCCTCACAAGATTCAGCTGTTGACATTTCTCCAGAAGACGGGGAATCAAAGGCAGAGCTCTGAATATTGTGGCTAAGAAGTTCCCTACGAATTTGAAGGATTTCCTCCACCATCGCAGCCAGTGCATAGCTCTGTCCTCTGTGACAAGGATTTATGTCAGCAACTTCAAAGAATTTGACGAAACACATTTCCCATCCGAGTGACTGGAAATGCAGAATTTGATGGAGAATTCATTCGCTTAACATGTAAGTGCAATGATCAAAGCAGAGTTTGAGAAAATTCTTGTATTGGCACATATAACAAGTCAAATTTTGTCTACAACCCCTTTCTTTACACCAGGAGACGTTAACATCACATCTTGTTAGCTACAAGAATAGATACTAAAACCACATTCTGAGTAGGTATAGAACCGTAGAGTAGCCAGAATGGCATATTAATTGAGAGAAAATGTACAATGTACTTTATTCATTTCATTATCTAACAAGTTTGCGTGTTATCGTCGGTTCTTTATGCTGAATTGTGTGACATGTGTGACACATGACCAAGCCACGAAGGTGGCTGAGAGGCATCAAGCCGCCCCATAATATCCCATCTGAATTAGTATTCTACACACTGAAGCAGGCGTGGAGGGGGAGAGCTGTCAACCCGCCCCACAAAACCATCGGCATTGGCTTGATGCCTCTCAGCCCCATCCGATGTGGATGGTTTCTTTTCTTGGCTTGAGATGATTTCATCCAAGAAAAGAAGAAAGAATGTACTGTACTATAGTATACACTGAAGCAGGCGCCGTGAATGGTTTTCTTTCTTTCTTTCTTTCTTTCTTTATTTCTTTTTTTTTTTTTCGAATTTTAGGGATGTTTCCTGTTGACCACGATTCTGAGGTTGCTTTAAAGGGGTCATTTCTCTTTTAATCTTGATCTTTTACTTGATTGTTTACTTTCTTTTTTCTTTGACTTGTAATTATCTTCTTTCAGTAAATTATGTTGTTTAGTTATAGTCTTGACGGTGCTCAAAATACGACTGATTATGGGCGCCACCATTTTCTTGTAAAGTCTCAGATCAGGCTGCTATATTTAGGACTTCCATCAAATTGTCACACTGTTATGCATTAGAGGAGAGAATGACGGACTTGAATCATCTCATAACTTTATAAAGGGATCTAAGTCTAGAAATACCATTCTATTTTCAAATTTGGAGGAATTTGGTTTAGATTTTTAAGTTTATTATAAATATTATTTTATAAATGTCATTTTATTTTCAATTCACTCGAGCGTGTCAATCGCTATGCTACCGTAGTTGATGGTCAGTTACCAATATTGAAAGGCCAAATGGGAGACACTGATAATGTCTCATAGTGGCATGATGTGGCCTAAGAGTGCCACTCAAGGTCGTGAATGCCAATGTGGATATCCTCGTAGGTCCAAAATAGTGAAGTTGGAACCATCAGTTTTAGCCATTATTGCAACATTCTTGTTGAAGTCCAAAACATATGGCACTACGTGCAAGATTCTGTGCGCATGTCTTGGCAGTGGATTTAGATGCACATAAAGAATAATATCGAGGCCATCTAAGTGTTATGACACCTACGAACTAGAGGTGACATATATGAGCTTGGGTCGTGTATGAATCGGTAGGAAACTCTTTTCGAATATTTTAAAGTTTTTTGTGAACGTGATAATTAGTATATAAGATTAAAAATATTCTTTTCTTACCTAGTAAAGAAAAACAAATAGAGTAATGTTATATATCATCCCTTTTCCTATCACTTCTTACATGGTGTCCTACATGACATGCCAATTAGACAATATTCTTTTCCTCATATCAATCTTCCTTTTTAGATTTGTGTAGGCCAAACCTGGAAAGTGTAATGCTCCTGTACATTGCAATCAAAAGCAATGGCAATCAAGCAAGCCTGCCTAACGGCTATGAAGAATGGACCTCTCGGTACATTCATTGAGACTGTTTCAAAGCTGATTGTTAAAGCCTCCCAAAGGAATCTAATTGGAGGAATAGAAGAAGTCATGTTGAACATTTTTATGTATCTTGTTAGTTAGCCTTCTTTTCCGATGCAAATTAAGTTTGTTAAGAGAGAAGAAAATCTATTAATTCAAAAAGAAAATCCATAAGTGCTTCTTCAAAATTCGAAGATTTTAATTTTTTTTTGGAATTTGATCAATAATGGTTTTAATTATTTTAAGAGATAAGAATTATGCATGACCTTCAAATATCATCAAAAAGAAAAACAATAAGCAAATGGCAAAAGTTCCAGTTCCAACTAATTTTTCACCTATAGTTTTGTAATCTCCATATAATGGTATTGGCAAGATCATCACAAAATTAGAAACCCATCAACGGTCAGTAATGCACTTGCTCAACGTGGTTTCATGTTATGTCCATGTACACAAGTGAGTAATTAACGTAGCCTTGATAATATTCAAGCTGAAAATTTTCTGAATGTGATGCCAATTGCGCTACTTATTAAACTATTGAAAAAAGAAATTTGCAAATGATCCGGTTGAGATGTGATAAGGTTAGTCTGAAAAGGAAGATTGATCACATATGCGGATGATTGATATGAAGTATGATGTGGTTTTAGATAAAGAATGAACAGATTTGGCAAATATTAATTAAGAGAGAGACACAGAGTGAAAGAGATTAAGAATGAAGAGAAAAAAGGAAGAAAAAAAAAAGAGGAAAAAAGATATATTGTCTAGTTTGCATGACATGTAAGATGACACATAAGAGGTGATAAAAGGGTGATAAAAAAATGAGTGATATATAACATTACTTATATATTTTGAAAATGTCAATAGAGCCAATAGAAAGACGAATCTAAAATTTTTGTTTAGTAAGAGTTATAATATATAATTTAGTACTTATATACAAATATATATTTTTTCAATTGGGGTAAAAAAAATTCAAACTAAAATACTCAAATATTTTGAAAAAGATCGAGGTTAGCGGGGATTACAGTTTCGACTAAACCCTATGTACATCCCCCTTGCATCTCGAACTAGTTTTTTTGTTTTTGTTTTTTGGTCAGACATCTTGAACTATATTTTAAAAAAGATCGAGGTTAGAGGGGATTACAGTTTCGACTAAACCCCATGTACATCCCCCTTGCATCATGAACTAGTTTTTTCTTTTTGTTTTTTGGTCAGACATCTTGAACTAGTTTCGGGAGGTTATTTTTCTAGCATGGCTACTATAAGACAAGGGAAAAAATTTTCATGAACCATGTGACAAATCTGCCACAGTCACATATTAAATTATTATTCTATGAGGTTAATTTACGTTAGTCTGCAGACATGTCATTTCAAAATGTCATAAGTTTCTTTTTTTACTAATTTGGTCTTAAAGAGTTTTAAATAAATTACTATGATATCCTCACTTATGACAATTGATTGACATTTATCAACTAATTAAAACACTTTTTATCTATGTGACTATGACAAATTTATTACATGCCTCATAAAAGCAAAACCCTAAGACAAGTGGCTTAATCAGTCTCTCAAGGCTTAGCATCATTTACAGTAAATTGAGATCATTCCAAACGTCTCATCATTCGGAGTAGACAATTTTTTCTCATCGATTTCACATTTGTTATTCTCATGAGAGAACCATTTGAAATGCGGAATAGTTTTGGGGCTTGTTTAGATTCACGAGGGAAAAAATAATAGAAGATGTGAAATGATTCAATCATAAAGGAAAGAATCTTGTTCCGTCCCCACCTGTGCCCTCAGCCATTTGTTCTTTAAAAAACACCCCCTCTTTTTTTAAAAAAAAAATTTATGCGGATTTTTTTTTTTTTTGTTTGGGGATTTTTTTAAAAAAAATTTATGAAAGAATTAAATTAATTAAGATAATTAGTTATTTATCACTATTAATTTATTTACTATTTAATTACAAGTTTAAGGTAAATTATTAATGATAAATTAATTATTAATTATTATTTTTAACTTAAATTCTAAATTAAAACATTTTATTAATTAGTAAATATAATTTTTAATTTAATTCTTAAGTGTCATTATTAGATTATTTACTTATTTAAAATAAATAATTTATTTATTTAATTATTAAATGACAAGATTAATTTAATAACTATGTAATATTATATATTTAATATGTTCTGTCTGTCTCGTATTCGTCTCACTTTGGAGACGAAATAAAGACGGAAAACATATCTTCAACCATGTTATCTCCTTTTTGTATCTTTTTGGAGACGGATTGAAGATGATAATCATGTTCCGTCTCCAAATCGTCTCAGTCGGAAACAATTTTGAAACGAGTCAATTTGATTGTCTCCATTTCGTCTCTTCTAAAAGACGAATTGGAGACGACATCTTTTTTTTCGTCTCCGTTCAGAGACGGAAAGGAGACGAAAAATGAAAGCTTCTCATGTTCATCTCCAAATCGTCTCTAAATTGTCACTTTTCGTGGATAAAAATTTCGTCTAATTTCCGTCACTTTTCTCTGACTAAATTGAGACGGTTTTGAGATAACATATCCAAGTCGTTTCTAAACCGTCTCATTTTTGTCACTATTAAATTTCATCTCATTTCCGTCACTTTTTTTTAAATGGAATGGAAACGGACTGTCGCTTTTGACAGTTTTTCTTGTAGTGTTAGTAAAATTATACATGAAATGTTCATAAAGGAATATGTGTATTCTTTGTTTAAATTGAAAACGAAATGACATGGAGAGATAAATTTTGTAAACAAATTGGAGCATGCATTGGGCTTGTCGCTACACTAAGAGATTTATAATTTTATGGTGAATCTAATGTGTTATTGTCTAAAGTGAGTTCTTCATCATTATAAAAAAAAAAATTATAAACAAATTGACATCTTTATTCTTTTCTAATATATATGGTATTAGAAGAAACAAGAGTAATATAATTATTAAACACTTAATTAAAATCCAATCTTCCCATTTGGCCCTAATCTGGAGTATGTGGATGATTTTCACAATCTCTCCTTAATCACCATTCACTAATCTTCCCAATCTAATACGAGGAGGGATTTATAAATCCCTTCCAAACCGATCCTTTTTTTCCGAAACCTCCCATTCCAAACAGACCCTTAATTAAATCTATATGATATGCAACATCAATAAGTTTTATTGCACCGAAGTGTTTTCTGTTTTTTGTCTCATCATATGAAATTATCTCCAAAGCAGAAGAGCTCTTCCTTTAGTGAAAACAAATTATAAAAGTACACGTTATAAACCTGACTATGACCAATTCAACAACCAAGTCAAATATTTAGCAGAAACATACAAAAAAAATTATTGAAGTCCATCGCAGTTGTCTCACTAACTTTATGCGTCTAGTCAGATTCAAGTTGGATTTAACCTAAACATCGTTTTTCACATAAATCTTCTGACCCAATAAGTTTTGGTAATATAAATTGAAAGAAATGAGCCTTGGAAAACTGTTCGTGCTTGATGCTTGTTAAGATAAAAATCCGAGCCCGATGAAATTCTGGTCGTGTTGGATGAATGATTTGACCTGCAAGAAAACAAGAGCTTAAAGATAGACTCTGATGTTCAAGTCAAATTATTTAATTCTGGAAAAGTAAGAGAGCTAAATAGAGAGTAAAGATGCATATGAAATTATCAGTTACCCTTGATTGGTGCTAGTGAAGGAGTATTTATAACCATCAGGTTGCTTCTCTGGATTATCCAGGTCTGGCAATGAGGGGATGTGTCTTTTGACCCGACAAGCTGCTTCTTTGACACAGGTATAGAGTGTATTAAATGCTAAGGGGACGTCCATGATTTTTGGCAAGGCCATGCTTAATCTCATAAAGGTGGT
The DNA here is from genome assembly GCA_037974665.1 of Ehretia macrophylla. Classification (NCBI taxonomy): domain Eukaryota; kingdom Viridiplantae; phylum Streptophyta; class Magnoliopsida; order Boraginales; family Ehretiaceae; genus Ehretia; species Ehretia macrophylla. The sequence continues at coordinate 33,580,662 of CM075776.1, forward strand.
GTGTTCAGACAACTATGCCCATCTTGAGTCGGCATGGCTTATATCGCCAAGTTTCTTGACCAAGTCCTAATTCTTCCCCAAGTCCATCTTCACTATCAAGTTGGGGTCAGGTCCAGCAACCATGCCATATGCCGAAATTTTATTGGTCCGCTATTTCCCCTTATCATTCCTAATTATGACAAGGTTCCTAATTGAACTAACTAAACATGTGATGCCCGAATTGGTTAGGAACATGATATGAGTGTAGTTTATAAGTTATTGTAGCGAGTTCTTTTTAATCCCGCCCCAACTACTCCCCACTCCTTGGGGTCAAATCCTGGCCACCCATGGAGAGGAGGAGGAGGAGGAGGAGGAGGGGGCAGGGGGACGGGGAGTTTAAATAAAAACATAATTTAATCATTTTGAGGCTTAGCAAATATTTTACTTAATATAATAATTTCCAAACATTGCATGACTCTTGTTTGCTGGCTTTGAATTCTATTTTGAGCATGTAACATGACAAAACAACAAAACCACAAAACCATATTATAATCAATGTCATTCTGGAATATGCAGGGATTCTTGAACAAAACTTGCCTACCAAAGATATGCACCATTAATTGGTTGCTTAATAAAATACTTTAGCTATATGATGATCATGTGTTTGTCACTAATGCGAAGCCAAACTAAAGCCTAATTTTTAATTAACTTTCAATAACGAGAAAATCCTAAACTTGGTGGGGCTAGAAATCTCAAGAACCATGTTCAACTAAGAGTCAACTGGTCTTTGGATTTGTCAACAGCAATTCAGCCGACATCACAAGTAACGCTCATTCATACCGGACGGAGCCAAACAACTAAATTCAAGGTGTGTAATCGTATAATAAGAGATATTAAGGTATACATTTATATAGCGAAAATATCTAATATAATAATTTTTTTTAAAAAAACCAAGAAAAAAAAAAGAAAAAATATATTTTTTCAAGTTGAGTGTACACCCTCATCACCACATAGGTCCGCCACTGCATTCATATGAATCAAGCAAACTAAAAAGAAAAAAAAAAATCAATCTGCAATAATGGTTAATTATATTATGTGAAACTTGTTTTTACCATCAATCACCCCTTTTTTTTGTGTTTGGTGTACAAAGAATTTCTTTTGCAAAACTGAATGTGTGATATTGTAATGTCTCACATCAATAGAAAATAGTGTATAAGAGTGGTTTATAGGTAGATATTGTGGGGTGTGATAATTTAGGTTAATCATTTTGGCCTAATAGAAAAGAGACCCAAATAGTGTTATTTTTTATGCCCAAAACACCAATCACGCTTGTGGTTTAAGCCAAAGTACTAACACCAAGAAGACAGTAGGAACACCTTCTTGAACTGTATATCGGAGCCACGACCTCTAAAATAAGTAATAATTTGGATAACTATTAAGTAGTTATTTTTTATGCTTGTAACACCAGTCGCATTTGCAGGCCTGAGATTTGCGGTTCTGAGTTCGAGGGCATGACATATGTCCTATATCAATTGAGATATAAAACTAGAGTAATCTATAAATTATTGTTGCATGTTTAATTGATAACTTGAGTTGATTATTTTTTACCGACGAATTTAAATTTCAAAATGGTTATTTTTTAAACGTGTGAGACTAATATCGGTTATAAGTATGAGATTCTAAACATGACACATGACAATATATTCTAAACATACTTAGATTGTTTTTAAGTAAGAATTTGGCCGAATATTATCAACTAGCGAGTAAATATAGTAGTATAAACTACTTTATAAGGGAATTTGTCTCTTTTGCGATGGCTAAAAGACTGGTCCAATTTGGAAGCACAATTAACAAGCGATATGCTGTAAAAATTCCTGGTATTGCTTTCCACTATTCTTGTTAGTGGGTTATTATGTAACATTCCGTGTCACGTTGATTTTGTAAAAAATAAATATTTTAGTTTATAATAAATAACTTACATTCTTTACTATTATTAATACATGCTTAAGTATTTTAAGTCAAATGATCAGATTTAGTATCTATTTTTTGAAAAAAGATTTTTGCGTAGCTATTTTTACCTCATGCAAAAAGCTATTTTTAGTTTTTTTATTCCCTCAAAAATACTTCTTTATATTTTTGAAAGTCCATCGTTGTCTTCAAAATTTATGAAAATTCACACATTTGGCCTTAAGAATGCTCTTTTTGGTCATCTGCACAATCCACAGTACTTCGACGGCACTTTTATGGTAAGGCCAAATAGGTTTACTAACAGTGAATCATACTTCGTATATAACAACGCTAAATAGTCAACATATTTTGTTAAATAGCATTTCAAATCAAAATTTTACTGTTTAACAGTTAAAATTTCACAAATAGACTAAATAAATCAATTTTTAATGTGTTGACAGGTTAATAATTGAATTATGCCACTTAGCTGATTTTGAGAAAATTATAACACTATTACTGAGACCACATGGAATGCCCTGACATGATATAGTTGTAAGAGAATTAGTAGAATTATATATTTACAATGATCTATCATTCCCACCAACTCCAGTAACTGTGAATTAATGTTCCCGAGCTTGTCTTTACACTTATAGTAGAAAGTAAGGTCCCTCAAGCTTTAGCATTTCAAACAAATAATGCAAGACATAACATCATATTATAATAATGTTGGAAGTTATGCGTGCCTCTCTATGTGTCCTAGGGCCCTCATGGCACCAATGCACTTGCCTGCATAGAGCCAAAAGTATTGCACATCCTAGCCATTTGCATTAGGCACCTTATCACAAACAAATCAATCATTGTGAAAGTGTTTTTCACGGGTCGTCTCCTATTTATTTTGATTTCACCTGTACTTGGAAAGGACCAGGACCACCTTCTAGTGTCTCTCCCCACCACAATTATAACATCTCCTTTAAGATTCATCTCTCCATTCTCCATCCTTTTGTTATCACCTTGCTTTTCTTTCTATCTGCTTTAAATACAGAATTAAGTCATCTGTCTCAAGTGATACGTGAATTGCTTGGTATTTAAACGTGTTACAGAAACACTTTGATTGGGGTCGGGGTTTACAATAAATATCTTCATTTCGTTACAGCTTGATTTCAAGAATGGAAACGAAATGTTGCTTAGGCTCTAAGCATAACAAAGATGGCGAGAGAAACCAACATGAGAAATCTGCAGGAAATTTGCACGACGAGGAAGATGGTAGTTCAGGAGAGCTCAATCCGCGCAATCTGTCGAAGCTTATTCTTCCACCTTTGGGATCTTCAAGTTGTGAAAACCAGAATCAGATTAAATGCAGAGGAAAGATAATTTCTCCTATGAATTCAAGATACAGGTACGTGAGACTATAAAGGGCTAATTACATCACTACGTACGTACAAGCATCATTGTTTTTTTCCGATAGAGATCAAAATCGTAATTACAAGTATCATGTTGTGTTTGTGTATGGGTACGAGTATAGTTACATGATCTTTACAGGCTGTGATAAAGCATTTCATAGTCTAACCACCGTTGGTTGTGATTTCTTCAGTTGAACGTGAAGACAAGATCATGCAATATATAATGAATCGAATCAAATCAAATCAAACCAAACCAAATTTTATACAGAGATAAGATTTGAAATTTTGACCCTTCCGTCCAGAACACTATACAGATAAGCAATAAACAACTTATGCCTTGTGCTCAAAAGCAGAGCACGACTCAGAGGTCAACGGGATGAACGGATACATTCATACAGTGAAAGTTATTAAATATAATAGTATTTTTTTTACTAATAATATAATAGTATTTTTTTTACTAATAAATTTTTTCTTTTTTTTTCAAACTAAGAGTGTGCACAGGCTCACACCCTCACCCTTGTGCTACAAGCCCTTGCCTACAGAAAAACATTATTAAGAAACCTTTTGTTAAAATTGATCTCATTAATGTATATAGTGGTAAACTATCTATATAATATTGATAAAATAATTTGGGCAGGGTAATCATATAATTATAATAAAATGATTCGGACAATTCGCTATCGTTAAATTTCTATTATAATATTATATATATATATATATATATATATATATATATATATATATATATATATATATATATATATATATATATATATTTTTGTTAACCCTTGAAAGCATTCATACATCAGCTATACCACAGAACATTGACCAAGATTAGATACCACTACATTAAAACCTTCAGTCCCTTGATGGGTCTGTCTGTCTTACCCTCGCTTGACCTAACGGTTTGGTATAAACCAAAATTTGGGAGTGCAGCGGCTCACCCCAAAGCATGCACCGATTCAGTCAAGAGTCTAATCACAGATAGAAGTCCAAGAAGTTGTTTCTGACAGCAATGGGTTTCGAACCTGCACCAACATGAAACCCCATCAAGGACTTGCCACTGAGCTACTCCTTAGGGATATATAATGTTATATGTTACGAGCGAATTTAAACTGGTAATGATTTGTTATTTGGAGCAGGTTTATGACTTTAACTTTGCCCTGTGCAGGTGTTGGGAGACACTAATGGTACTTCTGGTGTTTTACTCTGCATGGCTTTTTCCCTTCGAAATAGCATTTTTTCACTCCAATCCGAATAGACGGCTATACATCGCCGACAACGTTGTGGATCTATTTTTCGCTGTTGACATTGTCTTGACTTTTTTTGTGGCCTACATCGATCCAAGAACTCAGATGCTCGTTCGTGACTTGAGAAAGATTGCTATAAGGTCAGTGCAAACCTTTAATTCAGTGAAGTTATTTATAGAAAATCGTGTTTCGAATATGTATGTGACATGAGCAAGTTTGGGTTTTACTGAAATACATATGGGAGAAGAAGGGGAGAGGTATCGAGATCGTTATTGGGAGAAGTTCGTAGAAAACTATACATTATTATATATATATTTGTATCGCAATTACAATAAATTTGTTATATATCACTTAAATTTTTTTAGATAATTGATGTATATTAACAAGTGTCACAGATAAATATAATTTTTTTTTTTTTTTAAATAATACATAAATGATGTGACAGAGATTACGGATCAACTCTTTGTATACTGAATTCACAATATTATTTAGAGTACCCAAATATTTTTAGTATGCAAAACTATTTTGTCTACTTGGTCTTCACATTTCCATACACTAAAATTTTATTTTCAAAATTATTTGGTCTTTATTGATAAAAACATTTTAAATTTCCTTCTATAATGTGATATATAGCACATAAGACGTAAAAAGTAGTAATACCAGGTAGCAATATTCCTATAAAGTTTATATTTAAGATAAAAATTCTTTTGTGGTCTATATATTAATTCTTTTCCGATTGAGATGCATAATAAGTCATGTTCATAAATTAATAAAATTGTGTTATTCAACAGATTTGTTGAATATCTAAATTTATTTATGACATGAAATAACTCGCATGTATGGCTCTCGTCGAGCATGAGAATACAAGTAATCAACCAATACAAAGTCGCCAACTATCCCACCCAAAATCTATGTTTCTTAATATAATAATCTTGCCCTAGAAATTTTCAGAACTTAGATTTATTTTATTCTTCCAAATGGGTCTTTTTATCCACACCAACTGCTGTGTGCTGATTTTTTTACACTTTTGATCCAAAGATTCAATTCTTTCTTATCTCCAATGAAGAATTAATCTGAAGGTCCACTTTATTGATCTTCTTATGGACACGTCGTTGTCAATTATATCTTTGCTTAGGTGAGAGAACCATGCGTTATGGTAGCAATGGTCCCCCAATGTGAAATAAAATACTCCATGACTTTTCATATTCTCAAACTAGGCCTCATATATTATATTGACCAATAAAAAGAAGGAAGAGAAAAGGTCTCGCATATTATAACCTGGCGGTCCTAACCACGTGGTCAAAATTCTGTTCTGGGATATGAAAGATCACTCTACTTAGATATGCACCACTTCGACCAAAAAACGATGTGCACCACTAGCGATTTGGTCTGGTAGTGGATTTTTGTTTCAGATGTATGAGTTTTGAGATTAATTTTTATGTATAAATATTTTAAGTTTTTTTTTTAATAAAAAAAAAGAATAATATGTTGCATTTTTATTAGTGGCAAGGTACCGTCAAATTTCAGCAATATAGTCATTAATGTTTGCCTGCAAGATACATATGAACAATGTACAATAGCAATAAATAAAAATTAGGTGAAGTAGTCGAATAACAATTCATTATAATCAAAGATTCTTAGTTTTGAACATATATCTTACCATCACAAATATCGTGTGGCCTTCAACTGACCTAGTATGCATTGGATGACCTAACAAATGTGTTGGAGTGCATCACTGTGCCATAAGAGTTATAGTTTTAGAGTGGATTAAATATGACCCTACCTAAGATAAATTTCTTATCATAAAAATATAGCAATTAATATTTGGATAAATTTTAAATATTACAATCGTCGATGCCAATCCACACTCCCTAGCAATAACTAATGAACTCTAATTGTCCCCTCGTGACTGTACCTAGATAGACGGATTTGGATCATTTGATACTATTATAAAATTATAAGAGTGATCCAATAATAATTATATGTCTATATAACTATGATAAATGACGTGGGCAATTCATCACTTTTAAATTTCTCTCATATTGTTATATAATATGAAAGAATTCAAATTCCTAGATAGACCATTCCTGCCTTGTGCTTCTAGCATCGTTTCCTTTCTTCTTCTTTCTCCCTTTTTCCCTTTTTGAGTGAGAATTCAAAGCAATAGAATTTTTTAATAAATATTTTCTGTAAGAATATATTATTTTAGTACTATTAAATATCTCAACCGTCATAAGATATATAAAATGAAGACTATCTACCTCGTTAGTGACACAAATATGTTAAGAGACCACTAAACATATGCGAAGTTTTGGTCGCTCCACTAATTTTCTTTTGACATCACATCATTTATTAAGTTTTGTTTTTGTTTTAAATTAATTTTTTCCAATTTAAATAACTGATAAAAAAAAAGGCCATAACACAAGAAAGAAATGCTAGATATTATTTCTTTTTCATCGCTTATTTATCATCTCCTACTTTTATGTATAGACTAAATCACACGTACAAATTAATAAACATTTTATTTTTCTCTCTTCTTTTTCCATACTAACTAAATATATGATATGTAGGTTATGAAAAATGACTAATGTCTAGCGATGCTCTAGTAAAACAATATGAGTTAAAAAAAATTAGTAATACAATATAGCCAAATTAAAAAAAAAAAAAAAAAATTATGCATCAAAATTCTTGGTATCATTACATCCAAGAACTAGATGAAAATGTCAAATACAACCTCTTGTAATTAAAAATTTTAAATTTAAACCGCAATTTCGACCTACATAATTCTTGGTATCATTTATGTGAGTACTATAGTGTTTGATTTGTCTTTGAAGCAACTTATATATTAAATGAGGCTTGTCAACTCATAATATGTAGGTACCTTTCAACATGGTTTCTAATGGATGTGGCCTCGACAATACCATTCGAGACCTTATCAATCTTGTTTACTGGCAAACGTCAAGTAGGCCTCTCATACTCCATCTTAGGCATGCTCAGATTTTGGCGTCTTCGACGAGTCAAGCAATTTTTCACCAGGTCAGTTATCAGTATGTTTCCTTACGTGCATTAATTCATTTTTTTGACAATAACAATAACAATATTTGTTAACACGACTTGTTTGACTTAATTGTTTGAAGAATTGTGTACATTCACTAACGTTAATTGCCTCTAGATGGCAAATGTAGTGTCATTTGATAAATGACACGATATTTATCAAATTACTATTTCATCTAAAAATTTAAAGACCATTTGGTAACTCGGACTCTAATACTATACTAAATTATCACCTTTAGCTATTGGAGAATGATTTATTATTGTATTTGTTTATTATCTTTAACAATATTGTAATTGAGAAAATAACAGTCACTGATTCCATTCCTATCCTTGTCATCAGTTAGAAAGCAAAAGTAGTATAATATATAGGATAAAGTGCAAAATAATTCTTTATGTTTTGTTGAAATTGTAGTTTAGATCTTGTAGTCTCGTGATAATTTCATAACTCCTGATAAATTTATAAGAACATAGCTCACTGTCTCCTGTGTTCAGTAAGGACCAAAGATTCTTTCTCACAAACTTATTAACCATACGATTATTAAATTATTAAGATAGTACAGAGTCTAACATACAAATTTTGTGACTTGTAATGCAGGCTTGAAAAGGACATAAGATTCAGCTATTTTTGGGTCAGATGTGCAAGGCTCATATTTGTAAGTCTTAAGTTAATCATCTTCAGTTGATCAACTATACATATTCTTGTTAAAATGACTACATTCATCACAAATTATAAGGATTCAGGTCCATACCCATGGGTTTTTTTTGATAAAATAACCATGGGTTCAAATGCACGAGATCTTGTAGCACTTAAGCATTAAAAAATTAGCATATTGATATCAAAATCAGCTGTGTTATTCTTTGTGAAGATAATACAATGTTTGAATGCAGGTGACATTATTTTCAGTGCATTGTGCTGGATGCCTCTATTATCTGCTAGCCGATCGATATCCACATAAAGGGAAGACATGGTTAGGGGCTGCATTTCCCAATATCAAAGAAACACCCCTTTGGATTCGATACATATCAGCATTGTATTGGTCCATCACCACAATGACAACTGTCGGTTATGGTGATCTACATGCTGTGAACACCATTGAAATGATCTTCATAATTTTCTATATGCTCTTCAATCTCGGTTTAACTGCTTATATTATTGGTAACATGACGAATCTGGTTGTGGAAGGGACTCGTCGCACCATGGAATTTGTAAGTTTGTGTAACCAGAGGAAGAATATGTTTCACAGGCCTTACTTTGTTTACTAGTTCTAGCTAATAATTGTGCGAATTGTTTGTTACGTGCAGAGAGATAGCATTGAAGCTGCATCGAATTTTGTTGGTCGAAATCACTTGCCTCCAAGGTTGAAAGAGCATATAATAGCGTATATGTGTTTGAGATTCAAGGCAGAGAGCTTAAACCAACAACAATTAATAGAACAGCTACCTAAAACAATTCGCAAAAGCATCAGTCAGCATTTGTTTTTGCCAACAGTGCAGAAGGTTTACCTTTTTAATGGTGTCTCCAGGGAGATTCTCCTGCTCCTGGTATGCTAACAAGTTTCACTTCACTGAGCATTGTTTATATCATTAACGAAGTCTAAGATTCATGTGCAATGTACATTTATCTGGCAAATGTTCATAGATATGATAGTACATGTAATAATTGTAAATTCGTAATCTGATATATTTTCTCGTTCAAGATAAAGTACTGCGAGGACTCTAACCAGAAGCAAATTGCATTGTCTAATTGTATTGTTCAGGTTGCAGAAATGAAGGCCGAGTACATTCCCCCGAGAGAGGATGTCATAATGCAAAATGAAGCACCTGATGATGTTTACATCATTGTTTCCGGAGAAGTGGAAATGATTGACTGTGAGATGGAGACAGAGCAAGTTGTATGGACTTTAAAATCAGGGGACATGTTTGGAGAAGTTGGTGCATTTTGTTGTCAGCCTCAGAGCTTTACGTACCGAACTAAGACACTTTCACAACTGCTGAGGCTGAAAACTACTGCTCTGATTCAAGCAATGAAGACCAAACAAGAAGACAATGTTGTAATGATTCAAAATTTCCTTCAGGTTTGTTGGCTGGCTAGTCAATTAATCTGTTATGTGTTTTTAATTTTTACATCTTCTGTCGCCAAATACAGGGGAGAAAACGCTAAATTGAAGGAAAAGGAATAAGTGGGGAATGGTTTTTTCAAGTCAGTTAGACACTAGACATAATACTAAGGTTTATCAGCTTTAGACCTTTCTGAAAAATTCAAAAAGATTTGCTCATTTTGAGAAAATTATATTTTGTGGATTTGTTGCGTATAGTTCAAATAAAAATATTATGTCACATAACCAGCTCGAGATTTTGAAGTAATTAATTCTTAAATGATTTCTTGGAGTGATTTGATTTTGCAATCCTGATTGATATTTATATTCATATCGACTGCTTCACTGTACACACTTATTTTATGTTGGCCACAGTATCATAAAAAGCTCAGGGATATACGCCTTGGGGATTTGATTCTTGAGGGCGGGGAAGAAGATGGCGACCCTAGCATGTCTATCAACTTGTTGACTGTTGCCGCGACAGGCAATGCTGCTTTTCTTGATGAGCTTCTCAAGGCAGGATTAGATCCAAACATTGGAGACTCCAAAGGAAGAACTCCACTGGTATGGTCTTTCGGGTATAAAATGTTTTAACAGAAGCTTATCTGGCGTAATCCAAATTTCTATAAAAAAAATAAGCCAAAATACAAATTTTAAAAAGTCAGCAACTCAAAGTTTAGTTGCAATTTGAAGCCAATTCTTGGAATCAAGAGATTATGCGACTTTATTTGCTTTAATCAGAGTTAGCAACTCAGATAATTGTTTCTTTTTGTGGCATGAGGCTTCTCTTTATTTCTCTGGAATGATTGTAAGATAACTTTGCCTTTATGGTGCATCAGCATATAGCAGCATCAAAAGGGCATGAAGAGTGTGTATTGGTTCTCCTAAAACATTCATGTAATGTACACCTTCGAGGTAAATTATCGTCCTTCTGCCTATACCCTGTGCATACTTTACGTAGTTGTCAAATACTAATTCAGTTCTTGCAAAAGGCATAGTTTTTCTCGAACAAATGATGTACAAATTTATACACATTGCAGATGTAGATGGCAACACCGCGCTGTGGGATGCTATAGTAGGAAAACACCATTCTGTGTTTCGGATCTTGTACCATTGGGCATCCATCTCTGACCCCCATGTTGCTGGTGACCTTTTGTGCACCGCAGCAAGAAGAAACGATTTAGCCATGATGATGGAGTTCTTAAAACATGGATTACATGTGGATTCAAAGGATCACCATGGACTGACTGCAATCCAAGTTGCAGTTGCGGAAAATCATATGGAAATGGTGAAACTTCTTTTGATGAATGGAGCTGATATCAATGATACAATTAAACACAAGCCCTCATTAGTAAATTTGAACGAAATGCTGCAAAAGCGAGAGATAGGCCATCGAATAACAGTGCCTGACAAATTGGATGAAGAAGTTCTTAAGTGGCAAGACAAAGACGATTGCAACTGCGGAAGTTCAAGGCTGGCTTCTTCCTCAAGGGTTAGCATTTATAGGGGTCATCCCGCTGTTAGAAGAGACACTCATTGCACTGAACCTGGAAGGTTAATTAAGCTTCCAAATTCATTGGAGGAACTCAAGATTATTGCAGGTAAATTTTCTTCAATTTACACTATATATTGTATTTTTTTTTTGGGTCATCTCTTGTCATTTCTCAGATTAGAATGCTATTTAACTTAGTTTTAGAAACCACAGGGATTATGAGAGGGTTTAAAAACACTAGAGGGGTATTTTTTGCACTCTCGACAAACCACAGTAGAGTTTAGTGCCATTCACCCTGTTATGTTTTATTAGGCAACAAATGTACAGATGAATTTGTTATTTTAATTTTTAGCCATATACCATCTATAGAGTTGAATCAAGTATGTTGGATGCAATTGACAAGGCTTGAGAAGGTTAATTCACATTTTGATCTGTTTTTTTCCATCACCAGGTGAGAAGTTTGGGTTTGATGCAACAAATTTAATAGTGATGGATGAAGAAGGGGCAGAAATTGACTCCATTGAAGTTATAAGAGATAATGATAAGCTTTTTCTAGCTGATCCAAGCTCATTACTATAATAAAATCTACAGATTCATAGAAGTTTATGTACAAACTGGAATATATAGGCGTGTGAATCTGCACACCTCGGAAAATGAAAGAATATGTTATCCTTTTTGCATCTCTCTTTTTACATATTCTGCAATTTCTTCCTTTGTCCAGTGACTTTTTTTCTATTTCTTTTGCATAACGCAATAAGTACACGTAGTGCCCAAGCGTATGGTTGTTTTTTTCTATTCCCCTAACATAGTGGTATGGGTGAAATTCCCGACCTGAGAAGCATCAGAAGCCGATGAACCCATACATGCACAGTAGAGCAGAAGAAGATTATATTGTTCGACTAGTCGAGGTCTCTGGGAAATCTCTAGAATTCCTGTATAATGTGGAGATATTATGAGTGAGGACTGTAAATTCGAAGGTTCTGTCAGGAAAATATTTCCTTTTTATGAGCAATAGAAGATTTCGTGTAGACAGTCATGCGCCTTTAAATCTCAAGGATCTCTTTTCAAAAATAGTATAAATAACTTATTCTGCAATAAGTAAAGGGTAATTAATTCCAAAAATCCTCACTCTCTTTAAATTATTCTACCTTAAATTTATACTTATATTTAATTGTCGGAGCCCATTCCACATAATTAAATCCCATTATCTTCTTGTAGGTTAACTTGGATTGTGTCCTGATTTGGCATAATAGATCCTTTCCTTATCACATAGAAATAGTCTAAACATAAGAATAGTTTCAAGAAAGGGAAGTACAATACTTATAAAAAAACATATTTCATCAGTTTTAAAAGCTTAATATATAAATGAGTAAATATATATAAATTTCTTCAGGAACAACAGTACCACATGTCAAAAAACTGCAGTGAACGTATCACAAATTAGAGCAAGATACGTAGGAACAGGATGAAAGAGAGAATAAAACCATAGAACACAATGCTAATGCATCCATATTCCATGACATTAACATCCATTTTGTATCATATTTAAGGGATTCGTTGGTTCGGAGAACTTTGTTGTCACCTTTCGAGTCCAGAACCTCAAGTCTGCAATTGAAATTGATGTTATAAGTATAAGAAATAACTAAAGAAGTCCAAAATGGTTAACCCAAATTATTTCTTATACCCACAACGCCCACTCATAAACCACTTATTACACACACTCAGAGGTGACTCTTACGGGTTCAAGAGGTGACTCCCTCACTTGTTAAGAGATGTTTTTGCTCAGGACTCTTAATAGTCACAGCGAGTCTTCTGTCATTAAGATGGAGGACTGAACCAATAATTCTCTTTAAACGGACACGGATACAAAAATCATTTTAATTTGAAATGTGTCAGGAGAAATTAGTGCAAGAAGTCGAACATTTGATGATCAAGAGGCTGCAGATTATAAACAGGAACGACTTCATTTAGCTGCCAACTCTTCTATGATATCGCTTCTCACGGCGCAAAAGGAGTCTGAACCAAGGTCACTCGAACCGCTGGAGCCTGGAAGAGGGTAAAAAAGATTGTGCCAGCATTCGATCGAGGTGGTTTGTAATGTGGCTATACATGCATGATGATCTTATTGTTGGTATTTGGTACCGAGCAATGCAAAATCTGCCAAGAACTTTAGATGTCTGGAGTTAGTTCCTGATATACGAGCACGGTTAAGAATCATACGGTTTTACTTTAAAATCAATTGGTACTATGGAGTAGCCAGGATCTTATAAGATGATATTGAAATTTATGATTTTCCGATATGATACAAGTGTATATTTTAACGATCATTGTGTTGAAGCTCGAGTTTTGCGGTTAAGATGATTAATGGCCTTGCCTTCTTTGACTTTTTCTGTTACAAAGAAAGTGGGATCACACCATCAGTTTGATGTCTCCATAGTACATAAATTTAAAGTTTTCTGCAGGTCAACAAAATCTATTAAGGATCTATTGATGAATTCTCACTTGCAGTTTTAGTATCATAATATATGGAATCCTTGAAATTAGTAGATTGTCAATTATTGCACTAATACAATTGCATAAATCATAAACTAGCACGTACACAATGCGAAGCCATTCTTACACGAGTGGGGCTGCAGCCCTCTCTCAATCCCAACTTCTTTTGAAAAATATGTGTATTTTTAAGATAGCTCCTGCTGAAAACAATTTTTAGTATATGAGTGTTAAATTCTGTGATTTTAATCATGATTGAATACAAATCCTGGATCTGCCCGTGCACCGTGCACGTACGTGTAGCATGGCTGAGGTTACCATCCTGGCACCACTATGGATGGTGAAATTCCAACCCACTTTTGGTTACCATGCAGTCCCGTCTGCTTGGATCTGATTGATAAGTATTGCCCTCCAATTATTGTTTTACGGTAGTTGATTGTGATGTTCCATGCTTCCCATGATCTGAATACTAAAATTGATTCTCATGTTCACCAATATGATGTTGCTTCAATCCCTTCTGGAGGATTTGAAGCAGTGTCATGGAAGATCATATGGGGTACCCAAAATAGTGCTTCTCGAATATGCATGATTTCGTATCAATACATAATGATATCACGTTGGCTTTAGAAGCTCCTTTAGATGAATGCACTCATCTTCTTAGTTGATCCCCCACTCAGGCTAGTGTGAAAGACTCGTGTTGGAAGCCATTTTTGCATACAAAATCCCCATGTGATTCTAATTTGTTGGTTCTCCCAAAGTCCATTAGTGCTCGAGAAGAAAATTTAAGCTTCATAGGTAAATAATTTGAGGGTAAACTCGGGTGGGGTGGCCGCAAGCAAGTCTACAAAAGAGGGTGTTTACAGATTGGGTGGGGTAATTTGTCATGAGCTGACAAATCTTCAGGATTGGGGGGGTTTAACTGAGAAGCGTTAGTCAATTGGGATGCACTTATACTTATTGTTTTTAGAGATTTAAGAATAGCCTACCACTAAACTATTTTCCCTGGCTGTTAGGATATTAGAGTTCGAATCTCATAAGAGTAAGGGCATGTGGGGTTGGGGGTAAAAAAAAACTTATTGTTACTAACATGTTATATCCATGATATATGTAAGCACCATTGCTGACATTCCTGGACTGGTCATATTTCCCTTATTTGTGCTTGTCGACTCGGTGTGACTGGCTAATCCAGTCCCTTGCTTCTAGAGACTGAGCAACATGTGGACTGGTATGCGCTCGGCCCCTAAAATATGGCATTTATCAGAATAGGCTCTTCTCTTTGCAAAAAAGTTTTATGAAAAAGTCCACGGATAGACAATCTCAGGAATTACGAAGTACAAAATGAAACAAATGTTTTCTATATTGAAGATGCAAGGACTGCTTCTAAGTTAAATTAATTTTATTGAATTGTACAGAGATTATAGAAGTTGACTCTCTCCAGCATAATGAAGATCTTGAAACTCCTCAAGTAACATCAATTTTAATCAATGGTGTTTAGCTGTATACTCAAGTCAAATTGAAAGTTGTACATGGATTATATTCTAGCAAAACATAGTGCCTCAACCAATAAGGCAATAACTACATTGCTCATAATAGTCACTTGGCTGATACAACTTCTATTCCTTGTGTTGCTTATCAAAACAGCACTTTAGTTGGCAACTCTTGGATTCCTCTTAAGGTCATCATATGCGGTTCACTCTGCTGGGAATTGATTGATAACTAGTCCCTTATTGCAGCATCTCTCAAAAGTTAGATTGTGGTGTCACACCCAAGAATTCGGTGGAATAGTCAGGTATCGATTAGTTGTAATCAAAAGTTTTAAATTCGAACCATGATTTCAACTTCCATTATATTCAAAAAAGAAAAAGAAAAGGTTAAATGTGATCTCATACCTAAGAGTTGGGTAGAACAAACAGGTAACAACTTGTTATAATCAAAGGTTTTAAATTAGAATTATGACTTTGACCTACCGTGCATCGATGAAAGAAAAAGTTGATTGTGGTGCCCTATCCTTTCTGTGATCTCCATACTAAAAACTGAGGTTGATGTGAAACAATGAAATGATATTTCCTTCCTTTTAAGGATTTGAAGCAGTTTGTTGGAAGATCACATGGGACCCTACCCACTGCTCTTGAACTTGAACATCATCAATATGTGATGATTTCAGGCATTCAAGTTTAAGCAACAGTCTTGGGCTTTACAAGACTTTAGGTGTTTATTGCATTTCGCCAAATAATTGCCCCACTAGGACTAGAAAGTAGCGTGCACTGGTCATGTATGTTCGATGCCATTTCCATCAGAAGGTCTCTTTTTTATGCCAGTTGATTCTTTTTTTCCTTTTTTCTTACCGGACAACTCCTTTAAAAAGCTCTTTAGTCTCATATCACGGTGTCAAATTCTGTGATACATGATCTCGTCTGCAAAAAGCACGGTCTAACTTATTTATTTATTGTCAAGTCAGAGAACAAAATGTATTATTAAAAAATAATGAAAGTACAAAGACGAGTCTAACGACTATTACAAGTTTATATAACAAAGAGAAAATGATCGAAACCTAATACAAAGAATAAAGAATTAAAGTACAAAGGACATTCGAGTCAAAAACGAGAGAAAAAAAAAAACAAGGGAAGCAAATGCCACCTAGACAATGTCATGAGGGGAAAGGTGGGGAGGCAAGATGACTCGGAGTGAAATCTCCTAGTTGTAAACCTCTTGGTCTACCCTTTATGATTTAGTTTAATTAAACACAAAATCTATTGATATTGGTTCGAAAAAAATTAACTTCTTGATTAATTCAAGCCTGAAACGCAAATAAAACATATTTTACCAAAAATCATGGTATGCCAATGGAAAACTTGTACCATGTCACGGAGGAAAAGCACTTCTCTTCCTTTTCCACGTTTTGCTCTGAATGTCTAAACTCCTCAATTAACTTTTGTTTATCACTAATTATAGAATCTATTAGTATTAAAACTGAGACTTGGGAAGAAAAGGGAAGTGTATAACTCAAACATATTTTACCAATAAATCATGCTATGACAATGGAAATTAATCAGCATCATAAATTCCATTTTTCTTGACTGGATGAGAAATCAGAAAAAAGAACATCAATTCAAATCCTCGACTTTTGAATTAAAAGATATTGAGATTGATTATGGTTTTTTTTACTATTTCTTAAACTCATCGATCCAATTCAATTTAGCAGGATATTTCATTTGCTTTACTTTCACCAAGAACATTTTATATTACTTTTTGGCAATTTTAGAAATTTTAAATTATTTTACTTTTACAGTATAATTTATATCTTCAAAGAACAATTAATACTTGACGATGAAAAGTGTAATACTCTGTGTAGTAGCGGTTCTTATTATGTATCGTATTAAAAACCGGCATATGATCGAAGGAAAAATCTCTCTACTTGATAAGATTTCTTCCTATACCTATAAATTCCATTGGACCCTAAAATGATACAAATTTCCTTTTTTTTTTTTTTCCTTTGGGAGAAGGGAAATGGGGGTAGGAGAGGGACCAATAAACTGGTTATGGAATCTATATATTCCTTTTCGTGGAAGCCCAAAAAAGTTATTATCAATGCCTGAATTAGAATGCTGGGGACAGAAACAAAGGAAGCCACTGTTTATAATAATCTCGACCCAAAGAATCTCATCATTAATTTCCCTTAAATAAGCAAAAGCATTGTTTGGAACGATAATATTTAAAAGGAATATTAAAAGTTCTAGACTTCAATAGAAAAACAAAAAATGAGGAGGAATAAAGAAAAAGGTGAAGCAGCAAGAATACTCAATTCAAATCAAATCAAATTAAACGGACCCTTACATTATTTAATAGAGTCGGCTATATAAATATATTACCGTCAATCATTTATATTAAGAGTTATCCTCACTGTTAATTTTGTGTATGATAAATTTCGTTTGAATATATATATATATATTTTGTATTCAAAGAGAGATTTAAATCAATTTTATTTTACTTTAAAAAAATATTACACACTTACAAAATTAATTTTAAAACTAGACCCTTCAAACAAGAATGAGAACAAGAATCTCAGTCAAATTAGTCAAACTTTTACAGCCCAAGAAACAAGATCTAAGCATATATCATAGAGTAAAGAGCCTTATAGAAGATTGAAGATTGAAGATTGAAGATTAGAAGAATTTTGTCTCTCTAATCATCATCACATAGAACCGCCTCCCACCCCCCCCTTCTCAAAAACACTGCAGACTTGTGAGCACAAAGTGAAACGTAAAGCCAACTCATGAACTTCTCATGTTAATAAATATATTGATTACTCTCTTTTTAGAGAGCACAAAAAAATTTCCTCTCTCTCTCAACCTTTTTCTCTCTTTTTGCTGCATATCTGCACATTAAATAATGAAAATGGCAGATTCCCAAATCATCATCCCCTCCACTCGATCAACAAACAAGCATAATTGCATCCAACAACCAATCTTCTAAGCCCATATAGAAACCTGCGCTCTTTAAGCCATTTTCAGTTGCTTTGTTCTAACAACACAATATATTTCAATTTAAATACTCTCTTATCAATCTCTATCAATCTTGATCTAACATAAATCCTAGGATGAGTCATTCTTCATCTGCTGCTACTTCTTCTGTCAATGGCTTCTATAACTTCCTCACTAGAGGCCTTGACAACCTTGACCACTTGTTTGTGTCTCAGAACTTCATGTCTGTTCAATTTCTGCAACATGTTCTTTCATCTCTGAGATCTTTTCACTCACAGTTAACCATTTTGGTTCAGAAACTTCACTTGCCTGTTGGTGAAAAATGGCTTGATGAATACATGGATGAAAGCTCCAGGCTTTGGGAAGCCTGCCATGTTCTTAAGTCTGCAGTTTCCAGCATGGAGAATTTCTACTCAGCTGGCATTAATATTGCTTCTTCACTTGATGATCATACCATTTTCAATGCTCAACTTTCCCGCCAGGTTCATGTTCATATATAAACAAATTGTCTTGTATACTATATATAGAGAGTAGTCTACATCAATTCTTGACTCTGTTTCTTCCATGTATATATTTCTTCAATATAGTTTTATTTTTAGTTTGAAACGAGGTTTAACCAATAGGGAATTGTATTAGTGAGTAGTTAGACATATTAAATGACCACCCTCGACACGTGCAGGTTTGTTTTGTTTTTTAGGCTTGTATTGAATTTATTTATTGGGTTCAACATGCCCGCCCTCGTACGTATAGACGAGTTTTGTTTTTGAGTGGACAGTTTAAACGTTTTAAAATGTGTGACGACAAGATTTGAATACATGATTGAGCTTTAATTAATACGATATTAAAAGTATAGTTATGAATTTAATGTGTATTATTACAGGTAATTAGAGCCATGACTGGTTGCCAAAGGGAAATATCAGCACTGGAAGAGGAGAATAAAGGGTTAATGGAAACAAGACTGCACACTTTAGCAATAAGATTCGACGAGAATGTGTTGATAGAATCAAAGTTCAATGGCTTCAATGGCTTTCGTGGAGTTCTCTATGCAATGAGGAATGTGAGCTCATTGCTTCTAGTGATTCTCCTCAGTGGCTTAGTCTATTGTTGGCCTGAAACATGTTTTAATCAGCAAGAAAGCTATGAAGCAAACATGGTTTTTGGCTCAGCTTTCATGGTGTCAACAGCAAGATTGCATCAAAGAGTTGCAGCTGAGGTACACAACAATGGAGGACAACCAGGGATCCTTCTTCATGAGTTTCAAAGTGCAAGAACCGCCATTAATGAGCTAAAAGTGGAACTAGAAAGAGCTATGGAGTTTGATCAATCAGAAATAGATATACATGACAAGATTGAAAGCTTCAACAGTTGCTTTGGGATGTTGAAATGTGGGGCTGAGAGCATCATTGGGCAACTTGATGATTTCTTTGATGAAATAGTTGAAGGTAGAAAAAAGCTTTTAGACATGTGCACTCATAGGTAGAGAGAGAGATGTGCAGCTGCATGCTATAGGTAGAGAGACATAAAGAACTCAAGTGTAAGAATCCTTTGGTGGGGTAGTCTTAAGACTTAGATTATCCATCTTCATTTTTTTCTTTGGTATTTTAATCTTTCCTACCATGTCTTTCTGTTTTTTTTTTTTTTTTTTTTCCGATGAAAAACTCTTCTTGTGAAGTATTTTGAGCTTATATCAGATATTATAAATTTCAGAACATGTGATTTGTCCATCCATATTGTGTTTTTATCTTTCCTGTTATGTCTTTTTGTTTTTTTACAACGAGAAACTCTTCTTGTAAAGTCTTTTGAACTAATTATATCAGAAATTCCAAACTACAGACACATGATATGGCCGTCAGTTTTGTGTTTTACTTTCCTGATATGTCTTTTTATTTTTGTACAATGAAAAACTCTTCTTGTGAAGTTTTTCGGACTTATATCAAATATTCCAAATTCCACAACACATGATTTGTCCGTCCGTATTATACATGTTCACAATGTCTCTTCCTTTTAAAAGCTCTTTGTTTTGCAAATAATAAATTGCCAAAACTTTAAGGAGACGTTTCTTGAAGAAATATGATCCATGACAAGTCATCAGAATGTGATTCTTACTCTTAAAGGAAGTAAGATTTATAACCTAAAAGGAAGAAACAAGAAGAATATGTTAAGACATGATAGCTTGAATAGAAAGCAAAATTCCCATCCAAAATAAACATATTCATCTCGTGACCAATCTAGAGAAAAATGCTACTCTTATCTTGCCAAGCTATATGAAATTGCAGAAATGGTCTGAACAATGTTATTGTCAAGAATGTGCTAAAGTCGTATTCTTTTAATTATTTTATCGTGTTATGCGGAAGGAAATTAAGCTTACCAAGTATTTTACTCTCAAATATTAATTGGAAAAACAATAATCTTCCACAAGTATAAGATATACCGAGACCAGTGTAACTTTGGCAGAAAGTATGCAAATTCTATGATTGTATTAGAATATATAAAATTATAAATATATAAGATTTTAGTTTACTTCACTTAACACCAATTAATTCTAAAATAAAACTCCATGATTTTCAACATGTATCACTTGCGCCTTGATCTAATCCCAATATTTTTAAGGGTAAATAGCACAACAACCCCCTGTGCTTTAACAAAAGTGCACATGACCCCCCTGTGGTTTAAAAAGTGCACCGGACCCCCTGGTGGTTTCAAAAGTGTAGCACCACAGACCCCTCCGTTAAAAAAACCGTTACTTTTAACGGAAAGTGTGTTACACGCGCGTTTGGTGCGATTTTTCATATTTTTAGGCTTAAATTATTACTTAATTGGACAAAAATGCCCTTATATATATATAATTTTTTTTCTTTTTTTTTCCTCCCAATGCAATTTTCACCAAAAAAAAAAAAAAAAACCCATCTTCCTCAAACCACCGCGCGCCCGCCCCCCCACCCTCACCGTCAACCCCCCACCCCCACCCACCCCACCATCACACCTACCCCGTCACCCCACACAGACACACATACACAGACACACACAGACACACATACACACACACACAGAGACGCACACACACAGATGCACACACACACACCTGCAAATCTTTATATATATATATATGTGTGTGTGTGTGTGCGTGTGTATATATACACACAGACACACATACACATAGACACACAAACGCACACACACAGACGCACACACACACACCTGCAAATCTTTATATATATATATGTGTGTGTGTGTGTGTGTGTGTGTGTGTGTGTGTGTATGTGTGTGTGTGTGTGTGTGTGTGTGTGCGTGCGTCTCTGTGTGTGTGTGTGTGTGTGTGTGTCTGTGTATGTGTGTGTGTGTGTAAACAAAAAAGAAAAGAAAAAGAGAAATAAAAAATAAAAAATTGAAGGGCATTTTAGTCTTTTTATACAATTCAGTTAAATTTATTGACGAAAAATTAGGAAGGGGGTGCGTGTGCACGGTTTGAAAACCATAGGGGGTTCCGGTGCACTTTTTAAACCACAGGAGGGTCGTGCACTTTTGCTAAAGCATAGGAGGTTGTGGTGCTATTTACCCTATTTTTAATATGAAACTAGAGTTTATTTTTAATCTTACAACTATCCATGCTTTCAGAAAATTATTGTCTTCAAAAGGCTATATATGTCTATTAAAAGATTTTGATTACTCCTCCTAATAAATAACTTGAAAAGTACATATGCTTGTGACAAGTAAAATAAATCACTAAAAACATGTGAATATTTGTTACGAATATTATCAAGTGACTTTTTCATAGTCGAAATAAACTAAGCGAATTGTATTTTGATTTTGTTTATTAATTTTTTTTTTGATTTGGTTCATTATTGTAAATGTATTTATCAATAAGTTTTTTTGTTGATTCAAGAAAAAATTCTGCCAATTAATTTTAAGAAGAAACTCCATAATTTTTAACATGATATTAGAAATAAACATTATTGGTCCAGTCTCTCAGCTATCTATTTCTTTTAAAAAGTTGATGTCTTCAAAACGTTATCAATTATAAAATTTTGGGTTACTCCTCCTAGTACTAATTAGTTATAGGAAGAAATCTCATAGTTCTCAGCAGAGCTACGCCTTACTCCTAGCAAATTCTCTATTACAATAATTTTTTTTATAAATACTAAATAATGATTTAAAAAACTGTTACAATTAAACTATAATTTTTTTGTAAAAAAAACTCTCACGAGCAATTATTAATAAATAAAAAAATTAATTATTGCGAAAAGTTATAGTTTATATAACTGTTAAAAAACGTTGCAATAGAAGTGTTACAAAAGAGTTAAAATATTATAGTGATATAGATTAGAAAATACTCCACTACTTTACTCTACTTAATACAATTAACTTTAAGATAGAATAATTCCATAACTTTTAACTACATGTATCTATTGACTAACACTATAAAGTGGTTTGTTGTATTTATTTCTTATTTATAAAATTACGTTCACGTATAAGACTCAATAAAAAGTTATATAGCCTACATGTGAAAAGACGTGTTGAATATAATAAATAAATACAACAAACTTTCTATTAACAGTTTAAACTTTTATAGGAAATGGTCACTTGACAATATCTAAACAGTTATCATGGAAAGCATACACAACAAGATTAAAGTTAGTTATTATAAATAATTAGAAAGAACTGTATAATATGTCTTTACAATTAGCAAGCACATAGAAACAAACCCACCTTTGACCCCAAAAAAAAAAACCCACCCATAGAGATATCATATAGTATAATAATGTGTTTACTGCTATTGAACTCGAAAGATATATAGTATGAAACAAGTTTAAGAGACAAGGACAAAAAAATTATTAATTTCATATACTACTAACTTCCCACAGTTTTTACAAAGTTCCTTTATAGAAGATTCTTCTTTTGTCAGTGAAAAAGAATATGATTGCACCAAAAATAAAAAGGTAAAAAAAGGAATGATGCTTCCTGTCCACATGACAAATTTATGCACTATATCAGATAATGACAGCTAATTAATTGGCAAATTAAAATTAAACAGTTAAAAGTGACCACGTTTCATGCATGTTAAGGATTTAAGTTCATTGTTGCCTCTAGGCAGCAAAAGAAATACTAAGCTTATAGTGTTTGAAATTAATCAAATGTTTACGTGGAGATAATAAATGAATATAATAAATTTATTTAATAATTTAATTTGATTTAAATTTTTAAATAAAATAATAATTTAATATAGTATTAGAGTTTAGGCGCCCCAACTCTAATCGTCACTCATTTAAAAACAAAAAACTATTCACAAGCAAACTAAAAAACTAATCCCACAACTACTTGTGAAAAGCGTGTTGAAGGTCCAATAAATAAATATAATACCACTTCTTCACTAAAAGCTTTGGTTGTCGGTAGCTTATGTGAGTAATTGGTAGTACCCTAGCATGTATTGAAAGTCTTATAAAAATATTATTCTCTAACAACTTAAATTAATTTATATTTTTAAATGAGGTGACAATTTTCAAGGTGGAGATCCTTGAGGGCCAATCGGGACTGCAAATAAAATTTAAAAATCAATGTTTTTTTCCAAAAAAATTAAAATATATAGGTATTTTAGCTAAAACATTAGTTAGTCCCTCCGAAATAAATATATATCTACAAAATTAAAAAATTATGTATTATACTTTCCGCTGGGAGAAAATTCTGAATCTACTCTTGAATAATTTGAGTTTCACAACTGTTATAGCGTCAACTCCAACTAGGGAAATGTTAGGGTGCGATTTTTAACCCAAAACAGTCTTGGCAAACGTCATGAGATTAATTAACCAACTAGTTACTGATGATATGTCAATAGCAACCTTAATGAGCTAATGGGAGAAGTTTCTTTACCAACCCAAAGAAAAAAATTGGGAGAAGTTTTTGCATTGATATTTTCTTCATTGTTTTGTTTCTATTTAACGTGTAATATCTTACATTGATAAGAAACATGATATAAATATGATTTATAAATTAGCGTCTTTGTTTTAAGTAATAATTTTAGTTAACTAAGAGTTATAAGTTACATCCAATGAATAGTAAAATAATTTCTCAAACGCAATTCAATTGATTATTCATCTAAAGTTAATTATAAGGTTTGCTAAATTTTAATGGTCGATTTGACAACTCAAAAAAGAAAAGAAAAAAGGAAGTAGTCAAAATTTGTACATTTGGTGTGAGATTCTCTTGGGTTGGGATAGTAAAATGACAAATCATTTCACTTGTGAAACAATGATGGAAAAGTGAGAGATAGGACGATATGGGTAGAAAAAAGATCTGAAGAGAAGGGATCATGAGATTCTTTTGTGGGTTGCTTTTTCGAATATTTCTCAAACACAAAAACAAAAAACAAAAAGAGAAAAAAAAAAAAGAAAAATAAAGAAAAGCTGTTTTTCTTTCTATGTGGAAGCTTTTTCTTCTGATTCTAGTGTTGATGGAATTGAAAGCAATTGATGTTAGTTTTCCCATTGTTGTTGTTGATGATCATGATGGAGAAAAGCTTCTTCATAGTCCATACGTATATGTGTTTAAACACTTGGCTTCTGACATGTCTCCTGTTCATCTGCCTTTCTTTCTCACTTCTTTCCAACTTGCAAAGAGGACTTGTTCCTTTCAACAAGTGAAATCATGATTCTCATAATGAAAATTTGGTATTTGCCTCCTTTGTCGGCTTATACTTTAACCAATGATAGTTGAAGTCGTAATTTATTTGATATCTGACCGTTTCACTTAACTTTTAAGTTGATTGCTTGTACTTTCTCCTGCAAATAAGAGTGTTAAGTATAGATCTTTTTAAAATCAAATTTCTTAGATTGGTTTGAGTCTCGTTATTATTTATTTAAAAATAATATTTTCACTTAAAACATTCGTTAAAAACTACTTATACTTGGTGTATTGGTATACTTCTCGCTTTGCGTGGGAGAGATTGTTAGATCAATTCTTGAAATGACATCTTTTAATATGTATTATATGACTTAAATCTCTATTGACTTTAAAAAAAAAAAAACTACTTATACCTTTTCACGGGTCAATGAGATTAGAAGTATCTTCTTAATTAAAATCAAGTTTGTTAGATGGGTTTTTTACTAGGCTAATTATATAATTTTAACTAACCGGGTGTTTTTTTTAATTAAAAAAAAACTCTTTCTGCTCTAGATTAATTATAATATTTTTTAAAAGAAATATTCTGCTTCTCTAAGTTCATTTATTAATTAGCTCGTACTAATTTCCATTCGTACTCCTCTAGTAGTCTGATGTGTTAGAAACATTTTAATCCTAAATTTGATTAACAAACTAGAATTCTAATACAAGCATGACCTAATTCTGCAATCAGACCATCTACTAGAATTTCGAAAGAAAAAATAAATACTTTCACTGGTTATTGAGGTAATATATATTCAGTCTTTCATTCATGACGAATGTAATGCTTAACGAGAGTTTTTTTTTTTTTTTTTAATTTAAAGGAGGTCTAAGTCAATATTATATCACATACAAAATTTGTTACATTTATTAAAAATCAATCTCGAGACTTGGAGCACACAAAATGAAAACCATACCATAGAGCAAATGCCATGCAGCTTGTGTTGAAGCAGTAGCCATTTTAATGGAATATAAGACCCAAGTCAGCATGATAATGGACAAAATTCGGAACGATCAATAGCATGGAAGTAGAGACGTGCAATATAAGGCCACTTGTATTTCATCGTGAATAGCGAGTGCCATGATATGGCATGATGCTTGCATCTTCTCTAAAAAGGTCTTGCCTTAGATTACATCATTTTAAAAAATGATAGCATTAACTGTCAATGAAGCAATCGAGTCCTCAGATTGTGATTGAATATTTACTTTTGATTGTTACTGGAATCAGAAATTATAGGTCCAGCACTGAGTTACTGATTGGATGACAAAGAATAATACGAGTGACAAATTATCAATTGATTGGTTTTCAAATATTCTTTATCAATTAAATAGAATATTATTGTATCTGATTTTTGAAGCTTTGTATCTCTTTTAGTTTCATATCAATGAAATTTGCTTGTGAACAGCTCTCTTCAACTGAAGGCGCACCTACTATTACTAGTCTCTCTTAGGTCCAATTTCGATCTCGAACTAACTTATTTCTCCTTGTCTACCAAAAAAAAAAAAAATATGGCATGATGTGAGTTTTTCGATCTGGCCAATAATTGATCCACGTGTAGAAAATAAATCAATGTCACTATATAAGTGATCACTTTATAAATGAGTAATAAAATTTTGTATAAATAACTCGATAATTGTAAATCTCGTCTTGGAGGCGTGAGATTCCACCTAGAGTTCTAATAATGTAGAAAAAATGTGTGTCCCTCCTAGCATTGCAAACTTTTATTTTTTTGTCATTGAAATACGAAAACCATAATTACAAAGATACTAACGTAGACAAACTATTCTATATCTTCAGGATCAAAGTCATTATATAGCTAAAAGAAAAAGCTAAGAGGATGGGGATATTAGCATCTAATCTAATGGTAAATTTGAAGAAGTTAAGCATTTAACAATCCTGTGACTACTTTGAAGATAATTTATGTATTATTTTATGATAGTGTTAAATCCATGATATATAGAAAAGACTTGTATTCAATAACGAAGATCAAATGCAATCATCCAAACCCCTCAAGGTGAATACCAGAGTACAAAAGCTCTTGTAAAGGAGGGAAAAAGTTAAATACAAAGGTTTCGACTCACATTTAAATTTTAATAATATGTACGTAATTTAGTGGATTGATGATATGAACCGCTCAATGGATTTTTTGGATGGGTAGATTTTTTTAGACATGGTGCCTGATAGGTCCAATGGACTCTGAGCGCTAGAAAGTGGTTCAATCTGTGTTTCCTACTCTTTATCGTCAAAATGGGCTTACTAATATTGAAACTTTACAAGCAAAAGCAAAAGCCATCCAACTTTGCAGTAGTACCCCCGGTAAGATTTTCTTTTCTTTTATAACAAAAACACCTCGGAAAAATATTTGAGTTTTAATTAATATCTAAATTTCAAGACATATAATCAAACTTGAAAGAGGAATGTTTTAGGTTAGACCCCTTCAAAATTTTATCTTATGCCAATAGCTTCATGTGCTTTCATATATTGAAATAATTTGCTACATAACCTTCATTACTGATTTGCTAGAAATGTATCGTATGAATGATAATATTTTAACTCAAGGTATAGTAACGAACGAGATAGATCCATTGGGCAACAAGAAACATTAACATGTGAAAAGTGAAAAATTGAAAGAATAATCACAAATATTTGGCAATTGAAACATTTTTG
This sequence comes from Ehretia macrophylla, assembly GCA_037974665.1. Classification (NCBI taxonomy): domain Eukaryota; kingdom Viridiplantae; phylum Streptophyta; class Magnoliopsida; order Boraginales; family Ehretiaceae; genus Ehretia; species Ehretia macrophylla. Next base: position 33,608,170 of record CM075776.1, read on the forward strand.
TTATTGTGGAGACTACACATTTTAGAGCAATCGATATGTTAATAATTGGTATACCTCTTGTTTCCAGTAACTTTAGTAAAGACTTTTCCAAACAGAACACATGCTAGTTACTATGCTACTTGTTTTAAAAATAATAAATAACGATATAATAAACGTCTCTAATAACTTAAATTTCTAAATAAGTTCATCATTTAACATCCAACTCCACCAACGAAAATGTTGCCCCATAAGGAAATATAAATTGTTCCATAAACTAATCTATTGGATAATGGATGCGTGATAGACTTTTGTACTCAAAAGGCCCACAATTTTTGCCCTCAGTTAGAGAATTAAAGCCAGGACCATGAACATAATGACACCAAATACCATATTGAAAATGAGACTCACATACGTGTACCACCACATATAATAATATGCTTGAGCTTTATAGTTTTTTTTTTTTTTTTTTTTTTTTTTTGTCTTTTGGTATAAGAACATGTAAACGGTCTTATCACCCGACATGTACATAATCTGCAAACGCGGCTGTGTACACTTCGCGGACCGCTCTCACATCTAGAAGACAACACTTCATTTTTTTTTTTTTTTTTTTTGGGCTGAAGAGACTACACTTTATATGGTTGAAATTTCACCCCCTTTAGGTAAGGAGACGTGGTCAAACCTTGTCTGCACTACGTGCCCTTCCTGTTTTATTAAGATGAAGCCCCATAACATCAATGACTCCTTACAATATTCCGACCAAAAAAAAAAAAAAAAAAACTCCTTAACAATATTAAAGTAATTCAATTTTTTATTTTATTTTAGGAATATATATTGGTAATATATAATTTAAAAACCTTTGAGTTTTGGTAAATTCTCTAGTCCAAATAGTTAAATGGTTCGAATCTCATGTGAAAAGTCAATATGTATGTGAATTTTATATATTTTCTTGTAATTGGACGGCTGGATTAAAGGTTTTTTTTTGAGTTTGTACTCAAACTTTAACTATTAGTATTAAATACCCTCAAGTTGGGTGGAATCATTCTAATTATGACAACTAATTTGAATTATGATTTCAGTCTCAATCGTCAAAAAATAAACTATTAAAGGTCCAAATTCAATATATTCGATGTTGATTAATGTTTCTTAGTACAGTATTAGAGTACCGTACTAATTTTATGTTATCCATTTGTTTGTGATCATAATCCTCAACATTTATAATATTAACCTCTTGAGTGAATTCCTTTATAAATGAGATATTAAATTGAACGACGAGTCTCCTAATATATTTAGCGTAATACATTAATATTAAGGTTATAATCCCATACAAAAGAACCACTAGGTTAGAGATTACTTTTCTTAATGTACTGTGTAATATTTTTAATTAAAGCTTCAATATTTTGTAAATTTATTAACCTCCTTTATTCAATAAATTTTCTTTGTTTTAGGAAAAAAACAAGGATGAAAGGTCGGCTTACGTAATTGTCAAAGAAAGCTAACAGTTTTCTCCTTTCTCTTCATAGAGTAGTATCGTTCATATAGGATGACGGGTGGCGTGGAATCTTTAGACTTCGAGGGAGTGGTAGCCGTCACGCCAAAGCGTCGCCATCTAACCGGTCCCTTCTTAAAGGTATAGAGTACAATCCAAAATGATGGCTTTAAAATTAGCAAAATTACAGTTTGGTCCTCGCTACTTCTTCTTCTTTTTTTTGCCTCTTCTTTTCTTTGACGACAAGTAACTCATAGTCTCATATTATATAGAGTTACATTGGATGCCTCATAAAATAACAAATTTCATGATACAATAGAGCACTAATGCATACTTTAGTTCAATCAAAAATTAGACAATATATGTGATTGGAGAATATAAGTTCAAATTATTGCCACATTTTTTAATCTATTGCAACATTTAAATATATTCAAAACTAATGCAAAACGCCTAACCATTGCAAATTACTTTAATCGTTACATATAGTTCATTTATAAATTCTCTCTCACAAATAAGCAACATTTTAAAAACCGTTGCTAAAAAATAATTTCATGAGCAATTATTAGCAAAAAGTGATTAAAAAAAATTTAACCATTGCGAAAAATTTTAGTTTACACAATAATTAAAAATCGTTGCAAATAAGACACCTATTGAAATGTTTTTTTTTTTCTTTTTTTATCATTTTGCAAATAATTATTTTTTTCAATTGAAATATTACAAAAAATTTAAAATATTATACTAAATTAAGACATTTGATTATTACGAACCACTATCCGGCCAATCTATATAAACCTTAAAGGGCCGCTCCTCAAGGTTGGTTGGGTTGGGCAAGAACTTGCTTTCACACGACAAAACACATGCTTCATTGACTTTATTCAGGATTTCACTTAATAAGGATATTTGAATTGGCTTTAGCGTATATTTTAGGGAATTTTGCAAATGTAATGGAATGCGTTTAGCGTACATTTCCCATGCAAATTAAAGCAATGCAATTCGAATTTTGATTTGTCTTTCCCACAAGTAATATATATATATATATATATGCTTGCTTTCATAGTAGTTGTGGTCCATGCCCCACCACATGTGTAGCCCGGCTTCTAGAGGAAGAAGAAAATTGTGGCGCTCCCAAAATTTGTCAATCAAAATTATAATTGTTACGCGTTGAGAAGATTAAGGTTTTCAAAGACTCCAATTTTAAATTATAAGAAGAGATAGTATAAGTTGAAATACATGACGTATTTGTTGTGCCAAAATAAACGAAACTGCAATCAAGACCCATAGACAAAATAGATCCCAAATATTTGGTTGTCTGTTCTGATGCTAGATCAACTTCTTCCTAATTCGCAAGACGAGGCTAGTATCATCAAAATAATTATTTTAGAACTCAAATCTATTATCGTAGGAAACAATTATCAAAATACTCTACTTTATCTTGTAATTGTCCAATGTAGTGCAATTGAGTGTTATATAAAAACCCTAATAACATAAAGAGAAAGTCTTCCAAATGCAAGAATTTAATGTATGTAGTCCATAATTCGAGGTTGAAGCCCTAATCTTCATAAAAATAAAAATAAAAAGAACAAAAAAAAAGACTTTTACGTAGTCTTCGGACAACAAGAATTAGACATTAAATAAATTATGTCATGCATGTTCGTGGAATGCTATTCAACCTCTTTATTTGTCAAAGACTCTTAAAGTTGTGTTTGACAAAAGCTAGCTGTTGAGTTTTTTCTTCTTTTTTATTTTTTTTCTTCTTCTTCTTCTTTCTTTTTTGTCAACAAAAGCTGTTGAGTATACATGATTAGGTTTCATAAACTTTTTCTTCATTGGCTTGAAAGACGGTGCTCAAAGTAAAAATGAATCAATCCCACATGGTGTCCAGTACCATTCAACCATAAGAAAAAAAGAAAAGAAAAAAAAAGGTCAATTTAATCCAACAATCCCCCGAGATCATGCATAATTAATTGCTTAGGTAATGATAACGTTCTGCTTTCCACTGATCATGTGTTGGTATTTATTATTAATGGTTCATCATCAGAATCATGTATCAGTAGAAATGCTAGATATCGTCCCAAAATATTAAATTAATTTTTAAAGTAATCATTTATATGTTTAAAGTTTATGTTTATATCATTACAAATATTATTTAAATCTTGATTGACTAATTAGAGTATATATTAGAGTGTGTTGCTATACAATGAGTTTTATAATATTGAGATGAATTTAATGTGATTCTATCGAGAGTGAGTTCTTCAGTCCTATAAAAAATAAAATTTTAGGTATCATTCATATATCATTTTGTATGTATATGTTTATTTAGTATAATAACTTAACAAACCTTTTGTATTTTTTTACCTTATTTTATATGTGAATTAAATATACACGTAAAAGATAATAAATGAGAAACATATAACAATATTCATTCAGTCATTTGGAAAGAATGTTCAGAATGAGAAATTAGAAAAGGGGTTGGTAGCGGTAAGGATCACCCACCGAAATGATCATTTCACTCATAAAACATGTCAATGCTTATTTAGGAAAATTACAAAAATGGTCCTTATTATTTTTCTAAAATTTTAAATTTATCTTTATTATTTAAAATTAGACAATTTAATCCTTATTATTTCTAAAAAAATTAAATTCGTCCTTATTATTTTTAATTAGTCAATTTAGTCCTTATTATTTTCTAAAAAATTTAATTTAGTCTCTATTATTTACCAAAAAAAAATTAATTTAATCCTTATATGCGACGATTGTTTGGGGACTAAATTGATTTTTTTTTTGTAAAATAATAGAGACTAATTGACTAATTTAGAATAATAATGATGAATTTGAATTTTCTAATAAAGACTAAATTAACTAATTTTAAATAATAGGAACAAATTTAATTTTTTTTTATAAAAATAATAGAGACCATTTGTGCAATTTTCCCACTTATTTAACCCTAAAATTTTTAGATAAGTACGACACACTAATATTACAGTTGTTCAGATCAATAACACAATGCACCTTACTTGAAACTGGAGAAATAATTTTCCTATATGTTATTTGATAAAAGTTATGTAAATGTCCCTAATAACCATAGGATTTCATTATTAGCTATTTTTAGAAAATATGTTAGCTGTCCGATGCAATTCTTTTAAATTTAATGACGTGACCATATAACAACCTGACTTACGACATTCAATATCAATTATCAACTAGTTTTGAGATGAATCAATATTTTTTTAACTCAACTATATTTGGTACGTTATGGCTATTGTTAATGCAACAGACGGGCAATAAGAATAGCACTGAGAATATGATATAGAAGAAGGATTATAATTCTCTCCTAACTAATCGGGCAATAAGGATATTAACGCCATAATTATTCTGGATTAATGCCACTCAAACAGTTTCAACAAGAAACGTACCATACCGGTTATGGATTAATGCCGCTCCAACTAATTTCAACAAGAAACGTACTCAAGATGGTGGCCTTGATGCCAAATACGTTGAAAACAATCTGCTAGTATATCTTAATTAATAGTGGTCATTGTTACAATGGTTGCGGAACTAGGAATTTTATTTTGGGGACCAAAATTGAGTTAAGAAGATTAACAATGTAAAAAAATTAAGGGATCCTAGCTTTTTTTAAAAAAAATAAAAAAATTAGCCCCTCTATAAATAGACTAGCTCTGCCCCTGCATCGATAAAAGAAAGAACATACATTACTTGCACGTAGAAAAACATACATAAAAAAGATATGAAATTGCTAAAAAAAAAAAAAATTGAAGAAACATTTGGCACCAACCTAAAATCACACACAGAATCCCGACTCCATTAGTGAGACTAATGCCATAAAAATAAAATATGGTAGTCTTTGATTTTAAACTCATGGGCTCAAAATAAAAACTCGAAAAATTTCTAAAATTTCTAACATTTATTTATAAATTACGTGCTCAAAATTCACTCGCCAATGTTCGATATTACACTGAGTAATGATTTATTAGTCTCAAGTTAAAGCACAAACATGTGTGGATACATTTCTTGATTTAAGGACTATACAACGGAAAATATAACTTAATGTAGCTTTAACTAGCAAAATGGCTTTTTGCCAAAGGCAAAATGCATATAAGATTTGTTAGAACATAATCAAATATAATCACATAATTCTACAAACTTCATTGAGAATATTAGGATTGCAGTATTGCATAAATAACATAATGATAATGGCGTACTTGAATCCATGTCTTGCATAAATAACATAATGAGAACAGCGTACCTGAATTTATGTCGTTAAATTGCGAGAAGACGAAATTACTTTGTGGAGAATTAGGGCGAGAAGGTCTTCCACAGACTAATCAAGATTTTCTTGTTGAATGAGGTGGGGAATTAGACCAAGACTTCTTTATATAGACAACTTAATTAGAATCTCACTAAATTTTAATTAGATTGTTATTGGATACCACACATTACAGAATTCAAATAACTTAATTATTAGAATTATCAATAGATAACTTAATTATACTAATTAGAATAGTAATCTAAATATAATTAATAATTATTTGTAAGTCCACATTAAATTATTGAAAATAATCCCAACATGATTAAGAATCATCTCTACCAAAATGCAATTAAATACATATGGTCTTCATTTTCTTTTTTTCTTTCCAGGAACAGTTTGACATTCATTAATTATAAGATAAAAGTCAAAAACTAAAATAAATTTCTTCTACTCTTCTTCAAATGGAAGGAAAGTTGGATCAGATACTTAAATTCAATTGGAAGGATGACTTTTAACAATTTGCTAAAGTGGAGTAGCTAATTACTTTTATTTCCTTTACCAGATCCTTTTATCACAATGTTTAATTAATTATGATCAAAACTATACTTTCCTCCACCAAAGGAAGAATCCCAACTACATCATAACCTTAAAAATTATGTAATTCTTTTATTTTTTAGGGTCAATGTACAACAACTTTGGAATAAGATAAAGTTAATATTCTTAACCCACATAATTAAGAATGGAATTGCATTAATTTCCTTAGCACTCTATGGTGAAGAGCATATGCATACATAGTTTGATGTCTGAAATTTTATAACTGTAAATTAGAGAAATATCGTAGTTTTAAAAATAATTATTTTGAGACTTAAATGCATTAACTAAAATTTTCATCTGAATAATTACTTAAATTTACAATAGTTACTTATAAATTACACTTTATCATTAGTGAAAAGTCTATTGCAGTTTACGACTCTCCAAACACTTATACCATATCTTTTACTCATAGGGTAGATTACAATAAGTAATTTTTAACATTTGATACCAAGATTAGTCAACTTTTTTTTTAATACAATAGAGATCAAAATTATGATTAAAACTCATTATAACTAATTACAATAAGTCATAATTTTGATCATTCGCAATGTTGGGTGTAAAATTAGTCATTAATCAAACCAATTCGGTGGAAAAAGAAAGGAAAAAAAGAAATAAAAACAGAAAAAAAAAGGAAAAAGAAACTCAAAGATTCACTCACCCAAAGATGTGGACCTACAGGGTGGGTCAGGGGCAAAATGGTCAAAACAAAAGGGGTAATTGAAGAAAAAGAGTACCGTTGGGCGTAGGCTATGACGTGGCGAGCTTTCTGGATAAGTCGATTACTCATTACGCTTTTCAATACGCACACATAACACGCATAAGCTAGAAAAGAGAGAAAGGTGAGAAGAAGAAAAGAAGTGTTAAAACGCAAAAGCCCCAAAAAATCGCCAATTAATCGTCGCGACTTTTTCCTGAAAAATTCACTCTCTATATTATATACATCTCTCTCATCACATATACATATATATATATCTATTTCATCTGTATATATACACACACATATATAGTTATATCTATCGGTGTATTTTTTTTGAATTTTTTTGGTCGATCGTGGTTGAATTGTTGTTGTGTGATTTGTGGAAGGGTTTGATTGTTGATTGATTGAGATGGAGATGGCGGAGAGAGGAAGAGTGGGGTCAGTGGCGATGGAATTTCCGGTGAGCGAGGGAGCGACGTCGTGCTCGCCGCCGAGGATGCCGCCGCGGCTTCTGCGGAGGCTTTCCGAGTCCAAAACGCCGTCGCCTTCTACTATTGAAGAAATTGAAGCCAAGCTTCGCGGCGCCGATCTTCGCCGTCAGGTCTCTCTCTTTCTCTCTCTCTCTCTACATACATATATCTTCTCTTCAAGTTCTCTTATTTTTCTTCTCTGAAAATAAATTTTCATCTTTTTGACAAAAAGAATTAAAAAAGTGTTAAACTGTGTAAATATAAATATATATATATATATATATATATATATATATATATATATATATATATATATAACAGAAGAATTAGGAAATTGGTGTGAACAGTATGGTATGGAAAGAATTAAACCACCCCATACTCAGAAAACACATAATGGTTGGAAGTTAAATTATGAAGAATAAAGCAAATTATTTAGTGTTTTTTCATATTTTTTCTTCACTTTTTGGAGAATTATTAAAAAAGTAAAGAGCTTGTTGGCTTCTTGTTACTTTTCAAGACTCAATTTTTCAAACCTTTGAAATTTAATTCTTTTTTGTTGAAGTTTTTAATGTTATTACTGAGTTAGGTGGGGGGTAGTTGAAAGTCTTGTATTTGAAAGTTGTTTTTCGTAATAATTATTATTTACTGTTTTACCTATTTGTGTTTTTTCTTTATTTATTCTTTTTCCAACTAATTCTAACCTTTTAATCTTATGACAAATGTAAAATTTTACCTTTAGTAGTTATCTTACTAAATTTATGCGAATTAGGTTTATTTATTAGAAATTTCCATTTTTTTTTTCACTTCATATATTAGAGCAATTTTTCGTTTTAATAATTTCGTGATTACATGATAAAGGTCTAATTGACTTAAACAAAGCTGATCTTTCACCCACATATGATTTTATTAAGTACAGAAATTCTATGAGAATTTATCAAGCAAGGCACGGCCAAAACCAAGAAGCCCCTCACAGTCTTCGCTCAATGAAGAAGATTTAGGACAACGCCTCGAGGCAAAGCTCCAAGCTGCTGAGCAGAAGAGGTTAGTTCGTGTTATACGATTTGGTTGTCAAGTCTATGTGTCTTGAATTTTTTCAATCAGCGTGTCAGTCTATGTCAAAGCTAGGTTGAGCGAGATTCAGGTATTGTTTGCATGATTTATGGTTTACAGCATGTCAGTCTATGTCGAAACAGGTTGAGCTAGATTCGGTATTGTTTGCATGATTTATGGTTTGTAAATAAAAAGTATGAAGTCCTTTTATAGATGCAGTTAGTGAACTCTGTTGATAAACTTCTTGTTTGAACTTGCAGGTTGAGCATTCTGGCAAAAGCTCAGATGCGTCTGGCGAAGCTCGATGAATTGCGACAAGCGGCTAAAATGGGTGTGGAAATGCGCTTCAGAAAGGAATGTGCTGAATTAGGTACAAAGGTGGAGTCACGGGTTCAGCAGGCAGAGGCCAATAGAATGCTTCTCCTCAAGGCTTATAGTCAAAGAAGAGCAATGCTAAAAGAGAGAACATCTCAGTCATTAATGCGGAGGATGGCCCGAGAAAGCAAGTATAAAGAAAGAGTGCATGCTGCAATTAGCCAAAAGCGTGCAGCTGCGGAGAAGAAGCGACTTGGATTGCTGGAAGCAGAGAAAAGAAGAGCGCGTGCTAAGGTTTTGCAAGCACGAAAGATAGCAAAATCTGTCTCTCATCAGCGAGAGATCGAGAGGAAGGAAATGCAAAACAAGTTGGACGACAAATTACAAAGGGTATTGACAGGATTGTTCATCGTCATTTTTTTTTTTTTTTTTGCTGGAGAGTTCGTTGTCATATTTTCAGATAGTTAATGTTGTAATATCTTTATGATTTTCTTTATCAAATCCTAATTTCTCTTGCTTTTCTGAACTCGACAATAAACAGGCGAAGAGACAGAGAGAGGAATATTTGATGCAGCGAGGAAAGCAACGTCACTTGCTTGGTAGTAACTGGAACAAGATGCCCGATCAGGCTGACATCCTTTCAAGTAAATTAGCAAGGTAATGAACTGGAGTTCACTTTTAGTAATTTGTTATAATGGCTTCATTTACAAAGTTTATTAATGTTTCCTAATTATGCTTTATTTACATAGGTTCACTCGTCTTTCTTCTTTCTTTCCTATCTTTATCAAATTTTATACATTGTGGTCTTGTGTTATAGGGAGCTGGAGGCACTTGTACAATATGAAGGGCGTTTTAGTGAATAACAGTGTACTTTTCTGTTATATTTTCTAAAATTAAACAAATTAATGTATGATCTTGCTGAAGGCTCATTGGCACCACCTTCTTAAAGCAGTCCTAGCGTTCAAAGAGTTAAATGGATAAGGGACAAAATTGTAATAAATTTTTCTTTCAATATTTTGGCTTGATGTAGATATCTTCCAGGAATTTATAGCTTTCGATGTGAAAATTTCAATTTTTAGTGCTTTGCTTAGCTTACTTATCCTTCACCTATCCAACCTTCAGAAACAGATTTTAAGTATTGCAATTTGCAGGTGCTGGAGGCAGTTTCGTGAGCTGAAGAAGACAACCTTACATCTGGCAAGAGCTTATTACGCGCTGAATATTAATGAGAGATTTGTGAAGTCAATGCCGTTTGACCAGCTTGCAGGTCTAATTGAATCAAATGATACTCTTCAGACTACGAAAGCTTTGCTTGATCGACTTGAAAGCCGCTACAAATTGTTACGGCCAGCCACTGCTACCTCGAAATCTTCCAATTGGGATGACATTGATCACCTACTCAAGCGAGTGGCTTCCCCGAAGAGGAGGCCTACACCAAGGAAATCTATCCGAAGCAGGGAAGCAAAGAGTCCAGGGTCCACTAGAGAAGCAGCCAAAACTCCTGTCAAGTTGTCCACTAGAGCAGCCAAAACTCCTGTCAAGTTGGCTAGGTACCAAGTAAGAATTGTGCTTTGTGCTTACATGATACTAGGTCATCCAGATGCAGTGTTCAGCGGTCAAGGGGACCGTGAGATTGCACTAGCCAAATCCGCTGAGAGATTCATCAGAGAGTTTGAGTTATTGGTGAGAGTAATATTAGATGGGCCTGTACGCAGTTGTGAGAAAGAATCTGACCACGAGTCAGCAAGGCGTCACACCTTCAGGTCTCAGCTTGCAGTTTTTGATTCAGCATGGTGTTCCTATTTGAATAGCTTTGTGGTCTGGAAGGTTAAAGATGCTCAGTCACTTGAGGCGGATTTAGTAAGAGCCGCCTGCCGGCTTGAAGTTTCTATGATTCAAACCTGCAAGATGACACCTGAAGGAGAGACTGTTACTCTGACTCATGATATGAAGGCTGTCCAAAAACAGGTTTGCTTCCTCACCTTTTTTCCCTAAGAAGGTGACTGTAAAGAATTAATATAAGGAGCTCTAGTATGTGGAGAACATTTTATACTCTAGTCTAATTTTTTACTGAGACTTGGGGAGGAGTTTGTGTTCACCTGTTGAATTTTGGTGATCTGACTTTGTGTATCTTTCTTTTTTCTTTTCAATTTTCAATTGTATAATAATTGATTTTGCACCTCTATGTAGGTCACTGAAGATCAGAATCTCTTGAGGGAGACAGTGCATCATCTGAGTGGGGATGCCGGTATTGAACGTATGGAAAGTGCACTGTTCGACGCACGAACGAAATACTTCAAGGCTAAGGAAAATGGGAGCCCTGTAGGTTCACCAGTTACACACAGTTTATCTCCTCCCAATCCAGATAGTCCCTCAGCTTCAGTTGGTAGCTCTAGTAAAAGTGACTTGGTTGAGGATAGTCATAAGTCAAACCGCGTGAAACGTTCTTTGTTCAAGGATGAAGTCAATTTGCAGGATGTTGGTTCATCTGCGTCTAGCAACAGGCAGTCGCGCTCCTCTGGTGAGAGAGTGGAGATGGAGAATGAATTGATTGTCAATGAAATCATCCATGGGCAGCATCCATTTTTGGATAATCTTAATGTTAATGATGAACTCCACAGCACAATTAAGGTTAGTGCATTGCCCTAAGATTTAGCCGCCCCACCCCCTCTTCCCCAAACAAGAAAAGGGAAAAGAGAGGATAGATGATATTGACTTGGTAGAGCTCTTGATGTAAATGGAATTTTCCATCCCCTTATGTTTTTTCCTACAACAATGTATAGTTCTTGACTTGACTGCTGAGTTTGTTTTATGATGCAGGCAAAGGTAAGAGAGACCATGGAGAAAGCTTTCTGGGATGGCATCGTGGAGTCCATGAAACAGGATAAACCTAATTACAACCGGGTTGTTGAACTGATGAGGGAGGTGAGGGATGAATTGTCTGGGATAGTTCCTCAGAGCTGGAAACAAGAAATTATCGAATCTATTGATTTAGACATTCTATCTCAGGTATGATTCTTGTCACTAGTATTTTAAATGTAACTCTATGTTTGTTGTGCTCCATGCATGAATTCTGTATTATTCCATTGTCTTTCCCATCTCATAGGTGCTGAATTCTGGAAAACTAGACATGGATTATCTTGGAAAGATTTTGAACTTTGCATTGATCACTCTGCGTAAGCTCTCTGCCCCAGCTAATGAGGATGAATTGAAGTCAACCCACATGAAGCTTTTGGATGAGCTAGCTGAGATATGTCATGGTAGTGAAGGGTTGGAGAATTCTCATGTCATTGCATTAATTAGAGGTTTACGCTTCGTCTTGGAACAGATACAGGTTCTCATCTGGACTCTAGATATAATAAAAATCATTGTATGTTGTCTGATTGATGGCACATTTTAGATGATGCTGGGCATTCTTATTTGATGTTCAACATGTGACTTCTGTGTTTTCAAATGAGACCTGATACTTCTTTTCTTTTTTCTTTTACAGGAACTCAAGGAAGAAATCAGCAGAGCACGTATAAGAATGTTTGAACCCTTTTTAAGAGGGGCTGCAGCTGCGGAATATCTGAGAAAAGCTTTCACCCATCGTTATGGGCCTCCTTCTGATGTGCTAGTTGCTCTCCCTTTAACAAAGCAATGGCTTTCCTCTGTGAGTGATAGTAAAGATCAAGAATGGAATGAACATAAAACTGCTTTCGCAGAGTTGACGAGGAGACAGGAGAGTTCATCCCAGGCGTTCCTTCCTTCAACCACGCTTAGAACTGGTGGAAGCTTTGCTGTGAAAATGAGCAAAGATCAGGCTACATCATCTACAGGTTGATAATCTAGCTTTACATAGTATAGTTGTCAGCTATCTCTTCTTTAGTTTTTGCCCCTTGTTTGGGCTTCATAAAGTACGATCGTTCAAGCAGAGCCTTGTTTTCTTTTCCAGGGACTACTAGTGTACTACCTGAATGCAAGGGAGAGAAGGTTGATTTATTTGTGAGGCTTGGCTTGTTGAAGTTGGTAACCGGGATATCTGGTCTCACTCAGGAAGGGTTGCCGGAGACTCTGAAACTCAACCTCTTAAGGTTAAGGGCTGTGCAGGCCCATATGCAGAAGATCATTGTGGTTGCAACTAGGTTGGTATATTCTTTTGTTGTTTGCCTCTCCTGTTCTGTCGTATGTTTAAATGACAGATGATTTATAACTGTGTTTGGGTATATTATTCCATGCACCGATGCACCGGCAGGAGTATATGGAAACTAGTTATCTTTCACTGTTTGTTGATTTCAAACCAAGGCTCTCATGTTTCATATTATTACTCTCAAAATCTCATGTTATGCAGCGTTCTAGTCCTGCGTCAGACTCTTCTCAGTGAAAGGATGTTGACAAGCTCTGCCGACATGGAAAGCATAGTTTCTAGTAGTGTTAAAAAGCTCTCTGAGCTTCTGGATTCTGCTGAGGACGCTGGCATCAAGGATATCATAGAAACAGTTAGCAAAGTTGTTGAAAATGGCAATGATTCTGTTGATATGACGAGGCTTCAGTCGATGAAAGAAGTCATGGCTAGGATATTATTCAAGAGCCTGCAAGCAGGGGACACTGTTTTCATCCGAGTGTCGCGTGCTATATACTTGGCTGCAAGAGCAGTTGTACTTGGTGGAACCGCGGGAAACGGAAGAGGATTGGCTGAAACTGCACTCCGGCAAGTGGGAGCGGGTGCGGTGGTTGATGAGATTGTTGAAGCTGCATCGACACTGGTGGTGGCAGCTACAGTGTCGGTTAATGTCCATGGTTCTTGGTATGCAGTTGTGGTAGCGAACATGTAAACAAATAAAAAATATAACATTAGTTGTTCATCTGGCCACTGTACATATTTAAGGGTTGATGGTTGCCTAATTCAATTTGTCTAGAAGTGGATATATGTTTTCTTAGAGTTGGTGGAAATGTAAATAGATGCTGAATTCTTAAATAATGGGAATGGAAGTGGATTTTTATTGTTATCCTGATGAAATTTGAAACCGGTCACACGCTTGCAGCCACTTGTGAACAAGATCCGTGAAGATTTCCTAATCGCTAGATAAAGATTTTTTTCCTAGTCACTAGTGTCTTTGAGTTGAGCAACTTAAAAATATGAGGTGAAATTCTAATAATCTTAGTAGCTGGTGTGCCTGGCACGGTGCGTTGAGCACATTGCTTGCTTTTCGACAAACTTATGCTAAACATTGGCTTAAACCTTTTTATCTAATTGCTGAAATTCTTTAACATAGACAAGGTTCATAAAATAGATAACCGTAACATGAAAAATCATCGATAAATGTGATGATAAAGTATTTTTCTCCACCTAAAGATACAACATCAAAAAATCTCCGATCTATACCACATTAAATGGTTGAGATTTAGAAAGCAATGGGAAGGAGAACAAAAGAAGACATAACAATGGACATAAATTTGACAAAATAGATGTTAAGCCTTTTGTCTCTTCTTACATCCACGTCAAAAATTCAAAAAGATTTCATCAACAACATAACAAGAACATATCTTTGTGAGTTCTCATCAGAAAATTACAACTCCAACAGAAGATATGTACAAACTATACACTATTAAGGATACCGTCCAATAGGCGAGCAAACACCAGACGTTTTGACAACACCATCAGCAGATAGATAGGGGGGGAACGCAACTGCCTCTCAATTTTAGATTCACATACAGATAGAGAAAGTAGTTCAATCAAAATCAAAGTTGGATTTCAGCCAGCTCCCTAACATTATGAAAGCGTCTCCTCCGCAGATAGATGCCATAGCCATACAGAATCAATGAGAGCACGATAGCTGAGTAATCAAATATATCTACAACATTGCGACGACCTGCAGAACGGCATGGTAGATTTATGTCAACCATGAAAATAGTCCACAAATACAAAATTACTAATGGAGAGCTCACACATTTTCCAATAATTACCAAAACGCAAAATCCAACATCAAGAAAGCAGCAATAAGTTGACTGATCCAAGGTAAAAAAAAAAAAGAAGTGGACCGAGGAACTTGACCAACGAACACATTACCAGTGAAATCTGGGCTGACTTCTATAAATACATGTTAATCTTGCATCAAAACAATCATCTACTTTACATTTGGATTGAAGTATCTGACTTATTATGGATTTTCAGTTATAGCTTAAATCAAATCCCAGTCGGTTGGAAGGATTTCAAATCCCTAGTTAAATCCATTCCAGTTTTATAGGTCTATGTGGAAGGATTTGAAATTCTCATTAACAGAATCCTCGATTTTTTACACAACTTTTTGTCAACCATGAAACCATGACCTGTGAATTGCAAATACTTTTGATATGGAAATAAAAGAAATCCTAAATTCATGGATTTACAATGATGCCATGAAAATGAGAATACAATACCTATTCGAAGAAAATCAAAGGGGCTGATGCTGTAAAGAACGCCCAAGAACATCTGCAGAAGACGAGAAGATGATTAGAAGCTTCTGTAACAAATGAATATCATGAAAACCAATTCTGAAAGGGCCAATAGTTGTATCAGACAGTTTACAAGATAGTGTCGCTCGTCAATTCACAGTGTACTATGAAACAACTACTAAGGGCAAGAGAGATAAACCAGATCTATGCAAATCTGATGTTGTAACCTAAGGGGATCACAGTATTGACTACCTCAAAAATAGAGAGACCAAGTCCAATTAGAATACCTATTAACCTACAAAGCAAAAATCCATAAGCTCAAAGACAAATGCAAGCAGCAGCTAATTAGTTCTCCAACGAGATCCACTTGTAACATATATTTTTTCACACATTATCCTTGTAACATATATTTATTCTCCTTTGACATACCAAACTCTATTTGTTAAGACCCACTGGCCTCACACCACCAAATCATCTTGAGAGATTGACAGGAAATTTATCAGCACATCACCAGAGACCATTCTAATGCATTGTTAAATTAGCAAAAGACAAACAACATGCAGAAGATCAATCCTTTCAAATCGTTGGTTGAATTCAGCAAAAGATTTCAATAAATCTAAGAACCGCCGCCAAATGCCCTAAGCTGACATGATCCTAAAGGTGCCAGACAATTATATATCTGCACACGTCGGATTCCTATCCAATACCTGGAATTAGTTTTATATTTCTGTGTTTCTGTTAAGCTCAGTTTACATGTCTCAGACATACATGAGTAATCCATCAAACAGAAGATGGGGGTTTGTCAACAAATAAACATCACTATTTCCCAATACTCCTGAAGAAAAATCCTTACATAACGTGAAACAAGTATCTAGTCGCATGTATATAGTAAGCACACAATCATATCCTTTAGTAAGCTTGCAAATTCCACCATTACACGCATGAATGAATTGATATCTAAACGCACTTCTTGTACTTCAAGAAGAGTTTGACCTCCAGTCTCTCAGAATAGAAGTGATCCCACATCAAATTCCAACTAGTCCAATATCCTTAATATAATAGCTTAGTTCCAAAAACGATGGATAATAACTTGAAGTATGTTGAAGACAAGAAAAGACAAAGTTGAAATGAAAACCCAACCACTGATAATGAGGTCATTCAAGTTTTGCATGGACTTTGTTAGCTGTGATGTATACTTACAGCAAAAATTCGCAATTTGTTCAGGTGAGCACCTGGTCTGTCTGGGTTCATCATTTCAGTGAACATTCTCTTTATGTACAACGGCAGTTCAAACACTTTCTGTCAAAAAAGAAAAAGAAAAATGGGGAATTAAAGCCACAAACACGACTTATTGGATACACAAAATTGATCATTGTTCTCCTCAATACAAAAGCAAGAAATCATGTAGACATTGTGAGTTGCTTTCACAGTGACAAGATCAACAAGTCAGAGCTAAAACCTTGTTCACCTAGAGAAGATATATGATCTTAAGATGAGCTTTTTGTTCTCAAACCAAAAGCTAACAATATATCTTCATGGCTTTCTTCTGTAATTCATAAAACACAACATATAAAAGTGAAGGATGTTACATAAATGTCATAATGGGACATGATTGGAGAAAACTGGTTAACCATAAGGACATATACACTTTACAAGTGGTAAAGATCTAAATGCTCCTGTTTAATGGCTTGGTTATACCCGGAAGATAAATTCTGGGGAAAAGGAATCAGTAATTTCCAATTTGTATTATTTCTCAAAAAAATTCTAGATTGTAGCATCTAGTCTAACACTATGAAATAATTACAGAAAAAGCCTAAAATGCAGCAATAGTAGCATGTTAAAGAGGAATCAATTTCTATGCATACCAAAAAAAAAAAAGAGAAAAAATCCACTAGCTAATACTAGTTCAGTTTTACTACATAAAATTCTAAAAGTTAGGAACCCTCTAGCAAAATTTAACTCGCCACATCAAGCAAAAATCCAAGTATAACAATATATAATTGGAAAGTAATATGGTGTCTAATATACAAGGCTCTACGTAGAGGGATGGGAGGCAATTCAAGAGATACAAGAAAGGAAAAAGGGGCATCTGGAGTAGCACCAACCTAATTCAACACCAATATAAATACATGATTTTAATGTTAACATTCTGACTTCTAAGTATTAAACCAATCTTCTACACACATCACGTAGGAGATATAACAACTCTGATGGAATTTGCCTGAATTAAGACCACTTTCCAGAAAGAAAAAAAGGGTACCATGTACAGATATATATAAGACACGCACCTACGGCCATGTTTTGGATAATGATACAAGTAAATTTAACAAAAAAAAGAGAAACCCGTATTATTTGGTCTGGTCAGAGCACATATCATTGTTAAGTCACACATAGTTGGTAAGAGATACAATTTTCACCAGTTATTTCATAGCCGAGTATTTCAATAATCAGCAAGAAACCTTTTACATAATAATAAAACTGAGCAGCAATAGTACTTAATACATAGAAGTCTCCACCCACCAAAATTAAGCCATATGTGCCTCCTATAAAAAGACGATTATACTTCCTCACGTTTCTCAGAACCTCAACAACTTCTGTTTCCTGCTGTTGGTATAACGACGCCTCAGGTGTCAACTTAGTTATTTTCCTAGAGCACATGGGACAATTGCAGGGCTGAAGGGCTGCAGTATAGTTCCAATACTGCAATATGCACCCACCTGTAAAGGTATAATATTACATACTAAAGAAAAAAATTGCGAAACTAAAAGGGCAATAAAGAAAGTAAGAATCGAATGTTCGCCAAAAGAAAAGGTTTAAAATTCTCCAAACATAACTGAAAACTCATCGCACTCTTATGTCAATAAGTTAATCAATTACCAGCAAACTAAGGTATTCCATTAAACTTCAGCTATTATGTTAACCATTTATCTACTGAAAGGAAAAATATTCAAGTTCACTCTGATCTACTTCAAAAAATAACTATTCAACTTCTATAAAGATTAGACATTCCTATGTAACAATCAGTGAATCAATGGCTCAACGTAATGTTCAAGACCCAGGTCCAATGCGTGATACATTGATTAATTCTGGCCCAAGGCTTTTGGAAAAGAAAAGCAACTCAAGATTGTGGCCCAGCCCACGACGTCTAACTTTAGTTAGAAAAGTTGTTGAGCATATATAGTAGCATGAGTGGTGTGAGGACCTAAGAAGAATCAAGTTGTTTATTTTATTTTCTGCATTTTTCTTACTCTTCTTCTTAATTTTGTTATTAGTCGTTACATCCTATTCCTTCAATTTTATGGATCCTGAGCAAAATAATTAGATTGACGAAAAAAATACACGTGCTAACATTTCATGATTCATGGACGACGTACTTAATAATTAGATTCATTAACGTACTAAAACCTTATTATACGGTCAATTATCACAGCCCTGGTCTGAAATTCGCTTCTGCAAATTACAATTGTTACACTCAATTCTGAACTAAACAAAAGTAAATTATATATACTGTATTAGCTTCAACTATATCTTCTCAGAATCATATCGTGAGAATCATATCAAGAACCTAAAATCAAACGACTAACATGCCAATGGCATCAAATTGTTGATAATTTTTTGCAATTGCACGCGAATTTTCACATAAAATGAAAAATTGGATGCATTATCACAATACATTAATTTTCCCCCAATTTTTCACGTCAATCAAATTTAAACATAAACTAGGTTTAGAAATTGAGTTAAAAAACATACAAAAAATAAAAAAATATACCGCAATACCAGTGGCCGCAAGGGCCTCGGCACGGAACACTGAAGTTCCCGAAGCAAATAGGACAGCAATCATCTGAGGGCGGCGCCTCCATTCTCTTTTTCTCCTCACCGCAAGTCAACGCCGAAGTTTTCTCGCCTGTTTTCCTCTCACTGGAGGACGCCGCTTCCTTTTCCACTTCCTCATCTAACGCTTTAACCTCTGTCTTCCTCCCGACGTCCTCATCATCGTCATCATTTGTCCTTCTCTCGCTTGACGACGCCGTATGGAGCTCTACGTCCCCGCTGACGTCCTCATCATCCGTCCTTCTCTCGCTTGATGACGCCGTTTGGAGCTCTCCGTATCCGCTTACGACGTCGTCGTCATCATCAACATCATCAACATTTGTCCATATCTCGCTGGACGACGCCGTTTGGAGATATCTCTTCCAGCTGACCTCATCATCATCATCATTATCTGTCCTCCTCTCGCTTGACGATGCCGTTTGAGCTCTATTTCCGTTGACGTCATCGTCGTCGGCAGCGTTGTTTCCTTCGTCGTTTTGTTGCTGTTGTGAATCATCGAGATTTAGATTAGGGTTAGGGTTTTGAAGATTGTGATCTCGATTACTCCGGAGACGAAAATGAGTCAACAATTTCAGCATTGTTCTAAGTCCATAAAAATAAAAAAATAAAAAATGGAAATGGCAACGACTATTTATGCGAGGATGAAGATAGACGGTCTCAGATTCTATAAATGGCCCGCGTTGTTCGGCCCGAAAGCCCACACTCTTTTGGTTTCTGACTTTTCGATCCACGTAAGTGCCTTGTCATTTTTGCTTAATATTGCCCAATGCCCTATTTTACTGCATTGACACTTGTCTAGTCACGTGCGCCCCGTTGCTGTGTGCGAGTGAATTTACTACAGTAGGAACTTGTTTTAAAATTTAGGCATAATCTTTCTTGATTATTGCATTTTTTGTAGTAGAATAAAACTAGAGTTGATCACGAATTTAGGCTAATGGGTAATCAAACTAAAGTGAGTCCTAGCTCTCCAAGAGTCGAATTTTATGTACCTAATTGTCTTTGATCTTCTAGTATTTTTTATAATTTCGTTGGTTGGGTTTGATAAATAGTAATATAATTGGGTTGAATTTCAATTTACGAATTTTAGTAAGTACCAAATATTGTCATTCTTAGTTGTACTCAATCCATTGTCATTCATATTAGTCATTGCAGGACTTGCGCCAATAGTGATGTATAATTTAAAAGAGAAATACTATATATCATTTTAATTTTTACATTCAAATACCACTTTACATGTGTATACTTAGTTGGCATATTAAAAGAGGAGAGAGAAATAAAAAAGTTAGTTATTTTAACATGTTAACTAAGCATCCACGTAAAAAGTGGTATTTGAGTGTGAAAATTAAAGTGAGATATAACAATGCTCAATTCAAAAATAGATTTATCTGGATAGTACAGGTAAGGGAAAAACTGATTAACTTTATAGGACATGTATATGATTATAACATTTAAAACTTAATTGTTTGTAATATTTACACCTATAAAAAAATGCAAGGAAAATAGTACTCTATGCAGGTCTTGGATCTGCCTTTTTATTTTTATTTTTATGATTATAACATAAATGGGAAAAGTACAAGTTACATATATTAGTCAATGTTTTCTGCAAAACCAGAACAAAGCAAAGAAAAAAGTCCTGACAGAATGTTTGAACACTAGTCCAGGAGAAGGTTGCCAGCCAAGAGGATTTAGCTATTCAAACAATGGTCTTATTACCATGTCGGGTCAAAGAGAAGGTGACTTGGGGAATAGCATGGAGCGAAATATGAATATCATTAATAATATGAGTAATCTCCCTAGGGGGCAAAAGAGTCATTAGACACCACCTTGTAGAGGATTTCAAAGTTGGGTCCTGGAGTTTTCACGTTGGAAAAAAAAACTTGGGGTGTATCATCCAAATTATCAGTCCGGTCTCAAGAATGACATTCTCCAGGTACAGATGGTGGTAAAGAAAACAAGCATTCAGAAGGGCGAGGATCTCAATGTGAAGAGGAGAACCGCAAAAAATCTTTTTCGCTTGCCCAGAAGTGACCTCTCCATAATGGTTCATGCAAACAATAACAATACTACTTCTGGAGAATGACGAGTAGGAAGCATGAGTATTGACTTTGATCCAATGCTTGACGAGATGAATATATGCATATGATTAAGTGGAGGCGTGAAGTCAGAAATCTAATGTTGGGGGATCTAATTTTTTTTTTTTTGGTATAGTATTTATTGGGTTAATAGAAAAAAGATTCAATTTTCCTATGCCCTTAACATAATGATATTTGTGTTTAACCACTAAACTAACTCGATACTTTGAAAAACTTTTGTAACGTTTTTTTGACTTTTAATTGGGGGGGCCAAATCTATTTTTTTATAAAAAAATCCATTGATTATTATTATTTTTTTTGGCTCCTGGGTCCCCCCTCCCTCTGCCCCTGATTAACTGCTATTCATTTTTTTGTAAAAAATCTGATAACACAAGTAACAATTACTAATTAAGAAGCCTGAATATATGGATATGATTAATCGCTATTCATTTCTTGTAAAAAATTCTGGCAACACATGTAACAATCACTAATTAAGAAGCTTTAACAGGTCTGAAGCAAGGGTACATGAGGTATAGGCAGGGGCGGAGTCAGGATTTCTTGTCAGTGGGGGCTAAAATTTATAATTTTTAAATTATACGAGTATTTTTTTTTCCAGTAGAGTTAATTAATTTTTTTAACTAAAAATACATAGATATTTAATTTTTTTTCAAAAAATACATAGAAATTTTAAGGTTTTTATAAGCCAGTGGGAGCTAAAATCCATAATTTTTAAACTATACGAATACTTTTATTTTTTAGTGGGGGTTAATTAATTTTTTTTAACTAAAAATACATAAATATCTAATTTTTTTTCAAAAAATATATAGAAATTTTAACATTTTTATGGACCAGTGGGGGCTAAAATCTATAATTTTTGAATTATACAAGTAATTTGATCGTTTCACCAAATTCGTACATTTTTTGCCTCTTCCATCAACACCTACCAGCTGCGTCGTCGCAGACATTTTCATCAAAGAAATTGTTCATCTCCATGGATTTCCTCATTCGATAGTTACGGATCTTAGCTCCTTCTGGCAAGAATTATTTTACCAACAGGGAACTCAATTAGCCATGAGCTCCACCTATCACCCCCAATCTGATGGCCAAATGGAAAATTTAAACAAAACATTGGAACTTTAATTGCGCTGCTTTGTTATGGATGCTCCAAAGCAATGGTTAAAGTACATTCTGTGGGCAGAATTCTAGTATAACACAGCTTATCATTCAGCTATTGGCATGACTCTGTTTCGTGCTCTATATGGCCGCGATCCCCCGACACTTCTACATTATACTCCTCAATGTTCTACAAATGCGGCAGTTGATGACGAATTGGCCTCCCGTGATGCCATATTGAAACAGTTGAAACATAATCTGGAGCATGCTCAAAATCGCATGAAGATGCAGGCCGACAAGAAACCTACAGAGAAAAAGTTTGCTGAAGGTGATTGGGTTCTTGTTAAGTTACAACCATATCGCCAACTCTCCATCCATGGCCACACCAATCACAAACTCAGTCGCCGATATTTTAGGCCCTTTCAAATCATATCACGCATTGTCAAGGTTGCTTATAAGTTGAAATTACCTTCTTCTGCTAAGATACACAATGTTTTTCACGTCTCACTCCTCAAAGCATTTCACAGCTCACATCCCTGCCTTTCCCTGGAGATATCACCTACCGTGCCTGAATTGCAGCCTCTAAATGCCTTGGACTCTCATATAACGATTAGACAGGGTCACCCAATATCTCAACACCTCACTCAATGGGCAGGCCTTCCAGTTTCTGATGCCACTTGGAAAGATACAGAGGAGTTCAACCGTGCTTACACCACTTGGAACCTTGAGGACAAGGTTCGTCTGCAAGAGGGGGGCACTACAACGATATCACCTGATGACATCACCACACCATCAGTTCCCACCAACTTAACCAATTTGGGGCCTAGAAGAAGTACACGCATGAGAGTCACGCCAAGCTGGTGGAAAGATTACAATGCTCCAAAGTAACCGAATTGCCAAGATATACTGCTACAGTTCTTAGCTGAAGGATCATCACAGAGCAAAGTTCTTATTTGTTTTTCTTTCTCTTTTCCTTTCCAGTTGTCTTGGAGGGTAGCTCCTCAAATAAGTTTAGCAGATAATTACTATGAAATTGCAACCTCTGTAGTTTTCATTGTCGTCTGCAACATTACAATTCAATAAAAGCTTTGTTTCCTTCAAATTCATCAACACAGATAATTATATCATTGCAGTATGAGCCTTTTATATAGCTGGAGTATATTGGGTTGCACCCCGTTGGTGCTTTTTTATAAAAAAATTCGTTTCATTTCTAAAAAATATAGCAGTTACCAACTTAAATTATAGGTATTAAAAACAAAATTTATAAGTTTAAATTGTGTCCTAATTCCCTCATTTAATTAGTGTTCCCTGGAATCGAACACAACAAGTACGTAAAACTCATTTTTCAATTGAAATACTGGAATTGTTAAATAAGAAAAAAGTTTCAAGAAGAAGAGGAAACTTTTGTCTAAAAAAGAAGAGGAAACTTACAAGAATATATTATTGACTGAAACATATTTAACCGTGCTCCACTTCGAAAAGAATAAGGTTGTGCAACCACTTCACTCAATAGATCACCACTCCAGCAACACCATGGCAAGCTCAGATTTGGATTATGAAGTAAAAGGAGAACAAAATCTGGAGCTAGTGCCAAACGAGAAAAGAATCTTATAAATTATGTCAAGCATTTTAGAGAGTGAAATGTTGTTAGTGTTCAACTAAAATGACAAGTCTAAAAAATAAGAAATCACTTGTTTCTTTTGTATTATACTAAAAATATAAAATGAAAATCACTCATAGGATCACTGAAGATGTTGGATGTAAATTTTTGTCTGAAAAGTATAGGAATAGCCAACTAAGTAGAGGAATTAGTAGCCGAATGAATATTATAGAGTAATCTCTAGTTGTGAACTTTTTGTAAATGTCTCTTCTTTGTAATGGCCTTGCCATTTTTTTTATTTATAGTGGAATGAAAATCACACCAGACCGAGCAGAAAAAAAAAAAAAAAAAAAAAAAAAAAAAATATATATATATATATATATATATAGAATGACCGGTTAGAGATGGCCTTTTACCATGTAGCCCAGTAACAACTGCCTCGTGGATAAGAATTCTGTAATATTCATCTATGAAAGATTCCTCGTCTACACGGGTGAGATTGTATAAATAAAAAGTCATATCCCTTTTTTCACGAGATGCAGCGAACATGACCAGTAACAAATTATGGGAAAGAATATTAGGCAATTAGCAGCTTGGTTACGGGAAGATCACCGATTACCGCAGCCAAATGCAGAAGAGGAAAGCTATCATGAGGGCAGATAGCCAATGCCTCTGGTGACATACGAGCCACCAGCTTCTGTATAATAGGCATCCCCAGCCCGTCTCGGATGCCTGCATAAATTGGCATTCGCAAAAGATTGGTGTTTACTTTATAATAACTTAGGAACACTATTATTATTTGGAGTTAAGCATTAGATTTAATACTAGTCTTATATGGACATAAAGAGTGATTGGGTCTGGGTCATTATAGCTGCTATTTGCAAAGGTATTTGGAGAAAATATAAATAAAGGGTTTAGGAAAGTCCTCGAACCTACTCTATAATCATTGCATCAAGACAAAACTATCTTTGGATTCACAAACAAAAGGATAAGGGTGGATTTAAAATTTTTTTGGAACTAAAACACATAATTTTAATATTAGAAAAGATTAATTTTCGGGTTTGGACTTTACCTATATAGAATTAAGAATATGAACATTAAAAAGATTTAGTAACGGGGCTCTTCAAACTTTTAATAAAGTGGTATTTTACACATTATTAACAACAAAATATTAAGCCACTCTTGGTTCGTCTATTAGACTAACGTTTCACTCACATAAGGTGGGTCCCACACATGTGAGACTCACACTGTGTATCTCTGAGATGTTTGATTAGGAATGGTAATGGGG
The DNA here is from genome assembly GCA_037974665.1 of Ehretia macrophylla. NCBI lineage: Eukaryota > Viridiplantae > Streptophyta > Magnoliopsida > Boraginales > Ehretiaceae > Ehretia > Ehretia macrophylla. Next base: position 33,633,346 of record CM075776.1, read on the forward strand.
ACAGGAATTGCGGGTACCCGTCCTACCCCGCCCTAAATGGGACAGGGATTAAGGCAAAAAATGAAGAATGGGGCGGGGGATGGGAATCAACTTTTAATCCTTGCGCGAGGGCGGGGTGGGGTGCGGGGATAAGCATTTCCCGCCCCACATACCCCGCCCCGCATATACAGATAATTATTTTTATTATTTTAGTATTATATATGTATTAAAATTATACATATAAAAGTATAAAAAAATAACATTAAACAAAGTATTATAAAATGGAGAAGAAAAATTAGATTATTTGAAAGGATTTTATAATTATTCTTAAAACCACTGTATGTCGTAACTTGAGATTTACTATCATTTGACATAAATACCTCAATTTTACTATTGTTCATAGTGAATTAAGAGATTTGTTAGTTATTTCAGTTGCACGTCAAAAAGTTTCAAATAACATAACTAAAGATAAATTTTAAAGAATTGCAACTAATATTATATGTGACATGCGATAAGAAAAAAAATTATAATAATCAATGCAATCTCAATAGCAAAAAAAAATATTTTTTTTCAATTAGAGTTCTCATACACAATGGTTAAGTCAAAATTTATTTTAAATATTTGAGACTTAATTACTATAACATTATTTTTACTATTTAATTGCAAGAATAATTAATATTATACTTTATTTAAGATCTATATTTATATTTATCATTAGTATAACTTTAATTTATATTTTAAAGTTGCATTATTCAAATTAATTATAAATCTTAAGGTTTAAAAAGAATAATAAAAATCCTGCGGGTAATCCCCATTCTCCACTGGGATTCGGGGGCGGGGGCGGGGATGGGGACGGGGACGGGGACGGGGCGGGGGTATAGAATACGGGGACAATGCGGGGATGGGAGAACTTTTTGAGTGGCGGGGCAGGACGGGGCGGGGCGTGGAGATAGCTCCCCCTGCCTCTACCCCGCCCCATTGCCATTCCTACGTTTGATGCGACAAACAAACTAAAGAATTTCTCCATTAAAGTGGTAAATTAACCTTAATCCAAATAATCTAATTATTCGTCATATGACTACATTATTTGTGTCATTTCTGTATTTCTATCTATCGATCCGGTTCCATTAATGCCTTGTGGATTAATCGTGCCTTCTTGGTCCTGGTACCTGTAGTAAATGAATTAGCTACACGATCAAACTTCTCCCTATACCCACTGGCAGAGGCACATGCTGGTCAGTGGGGGCTACTGACTTATAAAAATTGTTAAAATTTTTGTGTATTTTTTTTAAAAAAGTTAGATATCTATGTATTTTTAGTTAAAAAAAATTAATTAGCTCCCAAATGACAACCAAAATCTCTGTTTTGCCATATGAATTTGGTAAGCTAGTGATGAAATCCATGGTAAGATCATCCCAAACCTTGGAGGGAATAGGTAGGGGTTGTAACAACCCAGCCGGCGAAGTGTTCAAAAATTTAGCCTGTTGGCGAACCAGGCAATGCTTGACATAAGCTTTAATATCCTTTCGTAGAGAAGGCCAATAGAATGTAGATTATAGGCGATGAAGAGTCAGGAGAAATCCAGCATGACCCCCCATTTGCGAGGCGTGAAAATCATAGAGAATACATTCCCGAAGATGTTGAGGAACAAACATTCTATCACGATAAAATAGAATACCATCACGAATGGAAAAATGAGAGTAAGTGACAGGATCTTTACTCAGAAAGGAGTGATATTGTAGTAATTCAGGATCAATTGTGTTGGCAGTCTTAACATCACCCAAAATATCCAAAGAAGGCTTGGATAATACAAGTAAAGAAGCAGTTGGTGGGTGAGACAACACATCAGCCGCTACAGTAGATTTTCCCGGACGATAACTGATCTCAAAATTATAACCCAAGAGTTTATAAAGCCAGCGTTACTGTTCCGGTGTCTAAATGGTCTGCTGTGTAAGATTTTTTAAACTATGCTGATCTGTGAGAATGATAAACCGTTGACCCAACAAATAATGTTGCTACTTAGCTACAACAGATGTGATAGCGAACATCTCTCTATGGTATGTCGAAGCATTTTGCATTCTAAAAGATAACTTCTTACTGAAATAGGCGATTGGATAGCCAGACTAAGATAATATGGCTCCAATTGCTGTGCCCGAAGCATCTGTTTTGACTGAAAATGGAGTAGAAAAGTCCGGAAGAGACAGTACCGGAGCTGTAGTCATAGCCTACTTTAATCGATCAAAGGCGTCAGAAGCATCAGAATTCCATATGAACGCGTCTTTGCAGAGAAGATCAGTGAGTGGTCCCGCAATAGAACCATAATGTCGAATGAATCGACGATAATAACCCGTAAGACTTAGAAAAACATGTAGGTCTTTGATCGTCATTGGAAGAGGCCATTGAAGTATAGCTTGGATTTTATCATTGTCCATAGAAACGCCGGCGGTAGAGATGACATGGCCAAGATAAGCAACTTGAGATTCACCAAAGGTACATTTGGAAAGCTTAGCCACGAATTGATGTTGTAAGAGATTCTGTAAAACCTGTTGCAAATGTAAAAGATGCTCATCAAATGACTTGCTATAAATGAGAATATCATAAAATAAAAAAAACGAGCACAAAACGCCGCAAGTGATCTCGAAAACTAGAATTCATGGCTACTTGAAATGTGGACGGAGCATTTGAAAGACCGAACGACATGACCAAAAATTCATAATGGCCGTCATGCGTACGAAAGGCTGTTTTGGCAATATCCGTAGGATGCACAAGGATTTGGTGATAACCGGTACGAAGATCCAATTTAGAAAAATAGACCGCGCTGTGTAATTCATCGATGAGTTCGTCCATTGTTGGAATAAGAAAACTATCTTTGATTGTAATAGCATTGAATGCTCTGTAATCAACACAAAATCGCCATGACCCATCCTTCTTTTTAACCAACAAAACCGGGGAAGAGAATGGGCTAGTGCTAGGGTGAATTATGCCATTTGAAGCATTTCGGTGACTAATTTTTCCATTTCAGCTTTCTAAAAATGGGGGTAACGATACGGACAGACATTTTCAGGAGTGGAGTGAGACTGTAAATATATGTGATAGTCCCATTCTTTGCTTGGTGGTAAGCCCTTAGGAGGAGAAAATACCTGAGAATACTGGGAGAGTAACGACTCTATGGCAGGGTATAAGGGAGGAATGAAGGCGGAAGTGGGTATGGCGACTTCTAAACTATAGAGTACAGCAATTCTATCAACTTGAGAAAATCGACGGAGACCACGGTAAGGTATGGAAGATATCGGACGATGGGAATGGCCTTGAAGCCGAATTGTAGTGCCATTATGCTAGAATTCTAAGAATAATTTATGGTAATCATGTAGAATAGGACCTAGAGTAGATAACCAAGCAGTGCCGAGAACAATATCGGATGCTTGCAAGGGTAGAACAAAGAGGTCAGTGAGGATTTAGAAGCCTTGAATATTGAGTTCAACTTGATGAATGCATCCCTCAGTAAGGAGTTTAGCACCATTGCCAACTGAAACAGTAAACTGAGGAGTAGATGTGATAGGGAGACCGAGGAAGTGAGCGACACGGGATTGGATGAAATTGTGGGTACTTCCACCGTCGACGAGAACTTGAACAGAGTGATTGGCAAGGGTGCCTGTGAAGCGAATTGTATTATGGGAGAGTTGACCAGCAAAGGCATGGAGTGAGATATCGGAAGGGGGACAGAGCTCCGCGAGCTGTAGAGATTCAGCTAGCGCAACATCGTCCTCAAAATGAGAGTCGGTAGAGGAAGATTCAAGAATGAAGAGCTGGGGTGGAGTTTTGCATCTATGTTTAGGATTCCACTTCTCCTTACAATAGTAGCAAAGGCCTCATTCATGACGAGCTTGCATATCCGCTGGTGAGATTTTGCGAACCATCGGTGAGGAAGTAGGGGATGGTAGGGAGGGAGAAGAATTTGTTGAAGACTGTGGAGATAGATGATGATGATTTGGAAGTGAGGTTAAAGACTGTGAGGTAGAGAAACGTGTGGTGAAATTGGGTGTAGAGACATTATTTGGACTGGGTGTATATGGGCTGAAAGTGGCAAAAGGGCGTGAGCCCAACCGCGATTTGACATGTAATTTTTCTTCTTGAAGGCGGGCCAATCCAATAGCTTGAGCAAGGGAAGTAGGTTGAAAGGCATGGACTTCGAGCTTAATATCAGGCCGGAGGCCCGCTATGAAACAACTCACTAAGAAGGTTGGAGGAAGGTCCGCAGTGTGATTAGCTAATGATTCGAACATGGATTGATAGGCCTCAACCGTCAAGGTCTAAGTCAGCTTGGCGAGACTGTCGGCACTATCCTCAAACTCCGATGGTCCAAAACGAAGCTCCATCGCATGAGTAAAATAGGTCCAAGAGGAAAATTGAAGATTACGGTCCATCCACTGGAACCAGGCTAAAGCTCTACCTTCTATGTAAAAAGAAGAGATGGTGATACGTTGGTCATCAGGTGTTCGATGAAATGCAAAGAAGTATTCTGCCTTGAAAATCCAGCCGGATGGATCGTCGCCGTCGAAGTGTGAAAAATGCAAGCGCACAACGCGAGACGTAGCAGGGTCGGGGTAAGGAATGGGAGCTTGAGGTGGTGGGGCAATTGGAAGAGAGACGGAATGAAGTTGGGTTGGAGAAAAAGGGTGAACGGCATAGGCTGTGGAAGGAGGAGTGAACGCCGAAATGGAGGCGATAGAAAAGGAGAAGGATGCTGCAGGATTGGTTAATGTGGTGGAGGATAACACAGGGGTGGGAAATTTGTCGAATTGACGAAGACGCTTATCAAGTTTAATATCGAGTGTGGTGAATTTGGTAATGAGATCGCAAAAGGTTTCTTGATGGGTGTTTAGGCGTTGTTCGGTGTCTGTGGAGGAGGTGATGAGGTGTTAGAGGAGGAGAACTTGAGCAGAAGAGGCGGAAGTGAGTTGTTTAAGAAGTTCATCGATTTTGGAGGATTTGGAAGAATCAGCCATGGCAGGAGGTCAATGAAAGCACCAATGCAATGATGTAACTATCTGTGTTGATGAATTTGAAGGAAACAGAGCTTTTATTGAATTGTAATTTTGCAGACGACAATGAAAACTACAGAGGTTGCAATTTCATAGTAACTGTCTGCTAAGCTTATTTGAGGAGCTACCCTCCAAGACAACTGGAAGGGAAAAGAAAAAGAAAAACAAATAACAACTTTGCTTTGTGATGATCCTTCAGCTAAGAACTGTAGCAGTATATATTGGCAATTCAGTTACTTTGGAACATTGTAATCTTTCCACTAGGTTGGCGTGACTCTTATGTGTGTACTCCTTCTAGGCCCCAAATTGGTTAAGTTGGTTGGAGCTGATGGTGTGGTAATGTCATTAGGTGATATCATTGCACATACATTCTTCAATAGATTGAATATCCTATTTACAAGATTCTTTAATCCACATACACAGATAATCAAACCAAAAAAACTTTACAAAAGATAGGGGCAAAAACCATTTTGGTCCCTGAGGTTTGGTATAAAGTCTAAATTAGTCCTTGAGGTTTGCGAAAAAACCAAACAGGTCCCTCCCATTATTTATGAATTAACAGTCAAAGGTTTGACCAAATAAAAAGACTTGAATGCCCCTGCTTTAGTGGTTGGAGATTTGGAGGGAAAGAAAAAAAAAAAAAAAAAGATTGGGACCATGCAGCAGACACAACTATTTAAGCACCTAAGCCAAATTTTTTTTTCTTTTCTCACTTTCAATTCATGCTCGTTCTCACCCAAAAAAAAAAAAAAAAGAACAACAATAACAATAAAATTCTTGCTACTTAGAAGAGTTTGGCTCTTAATTTTTTTAGAATACACATTTTTTTTCTTTCTTTCTTTGGTAATGTTGATTGGGTTGTGTTTAGTTTGTTTTTCCTTTAATCTTGAGTGAGCTTATGGAATTACTAATATCTGATGTATTTGATCAACTATGTAATCTCCTTCATCATTTTCAGATTATAAAAATATTATGATTGAATAGTCTGTAATTTTTAATATTTATAATAGTGTAAAATTAAATATAAATTAAAGAGAAAGTCAAGTATATCTATAACCACTACGTTGTCCCCGAAAGTTGAATATAGTATCGGATAGCCACTAATTGTGGCTTTTAAAGTCATAAATTTTGGATATATGTCCTCCAACTACAAATGTTGTCTGACTTTTAACTAACTTGAAAAATGTACTGAGGTGCGACAATAAAATGTATAACCTTGTGATAAATTCACTATAATTCACATGTAACGAATTCCTCGTCATTTGAAAACAAAAAAGAAAAAATAATAGTAGACGAGGAATTTGTTACATGTGAATTATTTTTTCACATTTAATATTTGTATTTTTTTCATCTATTATTATTATTATTATTATTTTTTCCTTCCCTCCAAATCTCTAAGCACTAAAGCAGGGGCATTCAAGTCTTTTCATTTAGTTAAACCTTTGATTGTTAACTCATAGATAATGGGAGGGACCTGTTTGGTCTTTTCACAAACCTCAGAGACCAATTTGGACTTTATACCAAACATGAGAAACCAAAATGATTTTTGCCCCAAAAGAAAGGGAAGTTTTTTTGTTTTTTTGTTTTTTTTTTCTTTCAGAAGCTCTTCGGTTCTTTTCTTTGCACAAAGCCAAATGAAGTTGGTAACCGCTATATATTTATGGTTTATAATATAAAATACATTAGTTACTCCCTCCATTTTTCCCATCGATTTATTAATTTGACTTGGTCATTGTTATAAAGAAGCCCAAAATTGAGTAGTTTTGTATAGTTCTTTTGAATTCGAAATGAATGAGAGTAAATACAAAAATTGCAAAGTTTACTGATAATTGTATGTCTAGAATTTTGTGAAAATCGACATCTTTGTGTATTATATTTTTGGTATCGGAGTGTTTGAAAGCACTTGTGTGTAAAATTTATTTAATTTATAAATGAATTCTATGAAAATTTTTATTTATAAATAAATTATCATATTTGGAATTGTAAACAATATTAAATCAATTATGTGATTTGTAAATATTAATTATAAGTATTCTTTTTCTGCCCCATATCTTAAAACTTTGATTTTGAAATTTTAACATGAATATATATGTATTCGATCAATAGTATTAATCAATTTTAAAATTAAATTTAATCAATTAGTATAGATGAATACGTTGGAACGTTAGTGCTCATTTGTCGTGCTGGACCATTCTCGAGAATGTCAAAGATATTTCTAATAAAATAATTACAATCAGAAAGGGTAAAAAGAAAACAAACGAAAGATACAATAGTCATTTTACGCTCTTTTAATGGAAATTGTGTCTCTCGCTTTTAAAAAAATAAGGGATTTAAGTCACATTTAACTTTTGATGAAAGGGTATCGATCAAACATACCCATTCTCTAGTAGGAGGAGGCATCTAAATCGTGCATTTACTATAACAAATTTCCAACCATTGATTTTGTGCCTTTATATAATATGATATTATTGGGTGATAATTTTGATACGCCCTAGAGTTTATGGTTGTCATATATATTCAAAATAGATTCAAGTTGTTTTTATTGGAGTGAATTTAATTGGTAGCACTCTTTGTCTAAGTAGATTTTCAAATTACACTTTGTTATAAAAATTACATTATCAATATCCAATATCTTTTAGAAGTCGTCAAGATTATTCTTGGTTATTTATGTGTCAACTTCGGATTAAAGATACATCACATGACGCATTCAAAATCGATTATAAGAAGTTAGAACGTGAAGCAATGGTGAAGCCAGCTATTCATTCTTAAGTTCAATCTCAGACACATTCACCGGCTCGATTTTCAAGAGGCAAGACACTTTTTTTTTTTTTTTTCCCTTTTTGGTTTTAATCTAGCATGACATAGAGAAAATGCAAGTTTTACTATTTCTCAATTCTTGACAGGCTTCTTTCTAATTTGTTCTGCAGTGTACCAAGAGTTACAAAAAGTATATGTTCACCTATCCATAAATGATCATCTGAAAATAGACTCCTACTAAGCTGGATTATTGTCATTTTTTCCCTAATTTTGCATGATCTACATCTGAGAACAATATGACCGATAATCCCAAGGTTATTCATCTATTTTTCATAGCCTGAGCGTTAATGTTCGTGTAATGAAAAATTCTTACACCGGCTATAAAACAAATATTGGGCTCCACGGGATGTGATGTCCATTTAAGTGCAAGGAGTTTTTTTTTTTTTGGTCGAATAGTGCAAGGAGTTGAATGAGCGTGAATTTGATAGGAGGCTTTTCCGTGCATTTGTAATAAATAATTGATGAGTTTGGTATTGATGACTTTTCCGTTAATTTGACCGCTAATAGTCCTTATTGTTTATAAATTTCTCAAGTTAGTTCTCATTGTTTTAAGTTAGCTTAATCGGTTTTCAATGTTTTCAAAAAATTATTGATTTCGTCCCTCACATTAAAAACATGTTTAAATTTAACAGAAATAAACAGTAACACAAGGGTAAATTGAAAAAAATTGTTATCATATTTTAATTAATTCTTATTATTTTTTTATTTATAAAAATTCAATTTAGCCCTCAAATTTTACAAACAAATTCAATTTAATCTCCAAAAGTTCTCTTTTTTCTTTTTTTCATCTTCTTCTTCCCCATCCTTCTCACACACGCAATCACAAACACTAAAAAAGTTATATAACCACAAAATTTAAGGTCAAAGTATAATCCCTTGCGTTTGGAACAGGGACTGGAGAAACTAGTGCCGTCTCATCTGAGAATTCAAAGGAATTCTCATGGAAAAACACAATTAGAAGTATTTGATGAAGAGCACAAAGAAATGGTTGCATATGAAAGGGAGTGGATGATAGGCATGGCTAACTCATGCTGTCATGCATAGTAGGAGCATCCCTTATTGCTACAGTGGTTTTCGCCGGCGCGATTCTTGTGTTTGGAGAGGAGCATGAGTGGATTATCTATCTACCCAACTGCTGCTGCATTGTCCTGCATACCAGTCATCTTCTTTGCCTACTTGCAGCTGCCTTCCTTGCTAAATATGATCAAAAGTCAGGGGCGGAGGCACTTGAGCAAGGGTGTACGCCGAGAAAAAAAAAAAACAAAGGGTATTTTGGTAATTTAAGTATTTAATTATTAAAACAAAAAAAACAAAATAAGAGCTAGCTTTTTTCCATTCTCACTTTACCTTTTGACTTTTTACCACCAACCACCCGATCAGTCAACCTCATCTTCATCCTTACAATTCAAGCTAAAACAAAAAACCTTGATCATCAGCTTTACAGTCTTGTGCTGTGCCACTGCCAGGTTTCTTTCTTTATCACTTTCTAAATGGGTCACTACTACTTTTATTTCTTTCTGTTTGTCTACTTCTTATTATTTATTTACTTATTTCATCTGCTTATTATTATAAAAAAAGAAGAAGATCAGAGTGAAGATTTAAACGGCAAATGGCTTTTCGTATAAAGATGAGTAGCTTGGATGATAATTATATGCTTTAATTAATCATGTACATAATTGTTTAGTGATTATAAAAAACTTGATTTTCTATTTGGGAGATGATGGCAGGTGAATAAAATTTGCTATTGAAATTCGGCAGCAAGCAGCACCAAACGTCCAAACCCCAAATGCTTTAATGGTCCCACTAATTTTATTTTCCATAGTTTCTTTTTGGCAGAAGATGAGTTATTCGGAAAAGAATTTGATTATGATTTATTTAATTTAAAATCCTAATGCTAATGGTGACTTTTTCTTTTCGTCAAAAATGCTAATGTTGATGATTTTACCACAAATAAGAATACCACAAATGAATATAAATTACACTAAGGAATAGTATAGGTGTCAATTTAGTCAACCAAATAAAAATGTTTAGCAAAAAATAATAACTCGAAGAAGTTAGAAAATAATAGAACTATAATTATAAGCTTACTTTCACATAATTCCTGTCAGCTAAGAAAATGACATGAGGTTATGAAAGATGCTTATTTTTTATTGATGCAATTATTGTTCTTATGTATAGGTTGTTTTTAGGAAAATTAATTTCTACATATTGATGGACAAATTTCTAAAGAAAAAGTCAAATTTTGAAGAACAAATTTCTTCGGAATCTAAGGAGGTGAGTAGTAAAGATGATGGGCAACATTGTTCAAAGCAACCTCGAATTGAGATCAATTTAGAAGATTTATCAACAGATCCTGGATTACGTCCAAAAATTACGTCTTACAATCCGAATGATCGAGATAAAGTGCGGAGATACTATGACTGTAGCATCTTCGACAAACTAGAACTATAAATTTATATTGCTTTTAATCTGCTTGTACCTCCTCTATCATCTTGTTCTCTACATCAGTATTATGAATTTTCAGATAAAAGTTTTGTAACAAAATGATAGAGGAGGTACAAGTAGATTAAAAACGAATCAGAAAAAAAGAATCTTACTTTTATCAAAAAATAAATATTCGATACTTATTTGTCTTTATCGGTTATTTTATGTGTTAAATGACACGTACATATTGTTGGAATAAAAACAAATTTAGATAGTAGATATTAATATCAAAAAGTCAAATTAAAAAATTATATTTGTTTTCATCTATTATTTTTTATTTATTTATGATTTTTTGTCATCTCATGAGCTTCATATCAATGGTTAGGTTGGTCTCTTTTCTATTCTTTTTTTTTAAAAATCAAAAATGAAATTGCATTGAAAAACAGATCAAATGTTGAACTTTTTTTTTCTTTTTCCTTTTTGGAAAAAATAAAATCGCATTGAAAAGGAGGTTCAAGTTGAACTTTTTTTTTTTCTTATGTATAAAATAAAATTGCATTTGAATAGAGGTCCAATGTGGAACTTCTTTTTTTTTTTTTTTTTGTCAAACATGAAATTGCATTAAAAAAGAGGTTTGACGATGGAGTTTTATTCCTTTTTTTTTCAAAAATGAAATTGTATAAAACAAGAGGTCAAATGTAGAACTTTTCTTATTTTTTTTAGTCAAAAAAAGAAATTGCACTAAAAAGATATTCAACGTTTATTTATTTATTGTAAAACAATGAAATTGCATTGAAAAAAAAGGTGTCCAAGTTGAACTTAATCTCTTTATTTATTTTTTATTTTTTATTTGTGAAAAAATGAAATTTCATTGAATAGAGGTCCAATGTGGAACTTTTTTTTTTTTGGTCAAAAATCAAATTTCATTAAAAAAGAGGTGTGACATAGGACTTTTTCTTTTATCAAAAAATAAAATTGCATTGAAAAAGAGATCTAATGTGGAACTTTTTTTCTTATTTTATAGTAAAAGATAAAATTGCATTGAAAAAAGAGGTACAACGTGGAACTTTTATTTCTTTTTTATTTTATTTTATTTAACATGTTTATGTTCCTTATTCACTACAAGAAAATAGCGCTCGGGTGACGGAATTGGACGATGGATTTTTGCCGTAATAAATTGGCTATTGCCAGGCTACGAAAAAAAATTTCGTAGCCCAGCAGTAGCCAACTTACGCCCCATTGAAATGGCGACAAAACTTTGCTACGGATTAACTACGGACAATAATTTTAATTAATAAAAAAAATAAAAAATAATATTCCGTAGCCTAGCCGTGGCAAATTTGCTACGGACTAGCAACGGCTTATTTAATTAATTCGGTAAAAAAATTCATAAAAAAGTCCGTAGCCATACAGTGGCCAATAGTCACGGATTGGCTACGGACTATATATATTATTCAAAAAATGTTTTAAAAAAATAAATACATATATTTTAATTAAATAGGAAAAAATAAAATAACCAAATCCGTAGTCTAGTAGTAGCCGATTGGCTATTGCTGGGCTACGGACTGGAACGCTTCCGTAGCCCAACAGTAGCCAATTGGCTACTACTAGGCTACGGACTTCAACAAAAATTTGAGGTTTATCGTTTTTAATTTTAATTATGAAATTTTGATTGCACCTACAACGTAGTAACTTCACTTGAGTTGCAAAATTTTCAAATAAAAATAAACTTTGTCCGTATTTCATTAACGTACGTATTTTTATAGAAAAATCAATTGCCGTTTAAATCGAACTTATCATGTTTTCACTTAACATTGTATTAATGTTAATAAACGTTCAGTCTAGGAGTCGAAAAACTTTCATAATGAGTCTAAACTTCATAAACAAGAAAAATATGAAGATATTAACATATTTTAATACGTTGTTCCTACCTATTAACAAGTTATAAAACATATTATTAGTTGTCCGTAGTCCTACAGTAGCCAATTGGCTATTGCTGGGCTACGGACTAGAACGTTTCCATAGCCTAGCAGTAGCCAATTGGCTACTGCTAGGCTACGGACTTCAACAAAAAATTGAGGTTTATCATTTTTAATTATGAAATTTTGATTGCACCTACAACGTAGTAACTTCACTTGAGTTGCAAATTTGTCAAATAAAAATAAACTTGGTTCGTATTTCATTAACGTGCGTACTTTTATAGATAAATCAATTGCCGTTTAAATCGAACTTATCATGTTTTCACTTAACATTGCGTTAATGTTAATAAACATTCAGTATGGGAGTTGAAAAAACTTTCACATTGTGTCTAAACTTCATAAACAAGAAAAATATGAAGATATTAACATGTTTTAATACGTTGTTCCTACCTATTAACAAGTTATAATACATATTATTAGTTGTCCGTAGTCTAGCAGTAGCCAATTGGCTACTGCTGGGCTACGGACTGGAACGCTTCCGTAGCCCAGCACTACGGATTTTAACAAAAAATTGAGGTTTATCGTTTTTAATTTTAATTATGAAATTTTGATTGCACCTACAACATAGTAATTTCACTTGAGTTGCAAAATTTTATAATAAAAATAAACTTGGTCCGTATTTCATTAACGTGCGTACTTTTATAAAGAAATCAATTACCGTTTAAATCGAACTTATCATGTTTTTTCCGTAGCCCAGCAGTAGCCAATTGGCTACTGCTGGCCTACGGACTGGAATGATTCCGTAGCCCAGTACTACAGATTTCAACAAAAAATTGAGGTTTATCGTTTTTAATTTTAATTATGAAATTTTGATTGCACCTAAAACATAGTAATTTCACTTGAGTTGCAAAATTTTCTAATAAAAATAAACTTGGTCCGTATTTCATTAACGTTCGTACTTTTATAGAGAAATCAATTGCCATTTAAATCAAACTTATCATATTTTTACTTAACATTGCGTTAATGTTAATAAACGTTCAGTCTAGGAGTCGAAAAACTTTCACATTGAGTCTAAACTTCATAAACAAGAAAAATATGAAGTTATTAACATGTTTTAATACGTTGTTCCTACCTATTAATAAGTTATAAAACATATTATTAGTTGTCCGTAGCCCAGCAGTAGCCAATTGGCTATTGCTGGGCTACGGATTGGAACGCTTCCGTAGCCTAGCAGTAGCTAGGCTACGGATTTCAACAAAAAATTGAGGTTTATCATTTTTAATTATGGAATTTTGATTGCACCTACAACGTAGTAACTTCACTTGAGTTGCAAAATTTTCAAATAAAAATAAACTTGGTCCGTATTTCATTAACGTGTGTACTTTTATAAATAAATCAATTGCCGTTTAAATCGAACTTATCATTTTTTCACTTAACATTGCGTTAATGTTATTAAACATTCAGTCTGGGAGTTGAAAAAACTTTCACATTGTGTCTAAACTTCATAAACAAGAAAAATATGAAGATATTAACATTTTTAATACGTTGTTTCTATCTATTAACAAGTTATAATATATATTATTAGTTGTCTGTAGTCCAGCAGTAGCCAATTGGCTACTACTAGGCTACGGACTAAAACGTTTTCGTAGCCCTTGGCTACGGACTGGAACGCTTCCGTAGCCCAGCACTACGGATTTCAACAAAAAATTGAGGTTTATCGTTTTTAATTTTAATTATGAAATTTTGATTGCACCTACAACATAGTAATTTCACTTGAGTTGCAAAATTTTCTAATAAAAATAAACTTGGTCCGTATTTTATTAATGTGCGTACTTTTATAGAGAAATCAATTGCCGTTTAAATCGAACTTATCATGTTTTCACTTAACATTGCATTAATGTTAATAAACGTTCAGTCTAGGAGTCGAAAAACTTTCACATTGTGTCTAAACTTCATAAACAAGAAAAATATGAAGATATTAACATGTTTTAATACGTTGTTCCTACTTATTAACAAGTTATAAAACATATTATTAATTGTCCGTAGCCCAGCAGTAGCCAATTGGCTACTGCTAGGCTACGGACTTCAACAAAAAATTGAGGTTTATCATTTTTAATTTTAATTATAGAATTTTGATTGCACCTATAACGCAGTAACTTCACTTGAGTTGCGAATTTTTCGAACAAAAATAAACTTGGTTCGTATTTCATTAACGTGCGTACTTTTATAGAGAAATCAATTGTCGTTTAAATTGAACTTATCATGTTTTCACTTAACATTGCGTTAATATTAATAAACGTTCAGTCTGGGAGTTGAAAAAACTTTTACATTGTGTCTAAACTTCATAAACAAGAAAAATATAAAGATATTAACATGTTTTAATACGTTGTTCCTACATATTAACAAGTTATAATACATATTATTAGTTGTCCGTAGTCCAGTAGTAGCCAATTGGCTTCTGCTAGGCTACGGACTTCAACAAAAAATTGAGGTTTATTGTTTTTAATTTTAATTATGAAATTTTGATTGCACCTACAATGTAGTAACTTCACTTGAGTTGAAAATTTTTCAAATAAAAATAAACTTGGTCCGTATTTCATTAACGTGCGTACTTTTATAGAGAAATCAATTGCCGTTTAAATCAAACTTATCATGTTTTCACTTAACATTGTGTTAATGTTAATAAACGTTCAGTCTAGGAGTTAAAAAATTTTCACATTGTGTCTAAACTTCATAAACAAGAAAAATATGAAGATATTAACATGTTTTAATACGTTGTTCCACCTATTAACAAGTTATAATACATATTATTAGTTGTCCGTAGCCTAGCAATAGCCAATTGGCTACTGCTAGGCTACGGATTTCAACAAAAAATTGAAGTTTATCATTTTTTATTTGAATTATGGAATTTTTATTGCACTTACAACGTAGTAATTTCACTTGAGTTGCAAATTTTTTAAATAAAAATAAATTTGGTCCATATTTCATTAACGTGCGTATTTTTATAGAGAAATCAATTAGCTAATACAAACTTAAGTTAAATTAAACTAAACCTGTCATATATATAATAAAGTACATATAAACTTTAAAAAAATATAACTAAATTTAATAAGCCTATGAATATTGCAAAAACTTAAATTTGGGATGTTCTAAAAAGGAGAATTTTTATTTTTATTTTTTAAAAAACTTGGCCTGCCGGAAGGCCCGCCGGAGGGCCCGTCGTCCCTCCGGCGAAACATTTTTTTTTATTTATGGCTACGCAAACCCATAGCCATTCCGTCGCCCTCGTTTTTTTTTTTCAGATATAACTATGAAATGTTTTTCGAATTTTTTCATCTCTCTACTTTTTTTCCCTCTCTTCTCTCTCTCTACGAAATTTTCTTTCTCTTCTCTCTAAGGCACTACCATCAACCACTACTACCACCATGGCCACCATCACCACTACAAAAGGCACCATCACCACCACCAACCACCACCATGGGTGCCATTAACACTACTGACGCCACCAAGGGCACCATCACCATGACCACCATCTCATTTTCTCTTTTCTATAGGTAAATAGTTTAAGGTTTATATTTCCCCTCTTTTTTGTCTACTATACACATATGTATATATATGCGTGTGTATATATATATATGTATGTGTGTGTGAATTTTAGATTTTTATTTGTTCAATCTATAGTTTTTGTACTTAATTTTATGTTTATTTCTAATTTTATTTAGTGATATTTGACATAAATATAAGGTATTATATTTGGCATAAATATTGTGTGAATTAAAAATGTTGTATTGTATTCATATTTGGTTGTGCAACATGAAATGTTATTTGGTAGTACAATATACTACTTAAATATTTTGGGCCTTTAGTGTTAAATTAGGCTATGAATTCACATGCTAGGTTGTTTATTATGAAGTAAATGTGAAGTACATGTGTATAATGTTGTTAAAAGTTAGAGACTTTATGTGGGTGTTGTTGTTTGATGTAGTTGTATAATATGTTGAATATATGTTTGATAAAATGCTTGAATGAGTGTTTTTAGCCTACATACATTGCATACAACATATATACATGATACATGCTTGCAAAATAAGGCCTAAAGTTGGAATCTTATAAATTTCCTTGGATTTCAAATGGAAATGTGACTTGTTTATGTTGTTAGTTAGTTAGATTGCTAAAAATGATTACCAAGTGAACTTAATGGTGCTCTCGTACAAGTTAATTGCTAACGAAAATTAGGTAAAATATGTGTGAATGCTATAAGTGGTAGACTACTTTGCTATCACTAGATTTGTGAAACGATTGAATTATTGGTTGTGAATGCTTTATGAGTTATATTGAATTAAACAATTGGATTATGATGTTTTGCAAGTTTTATAGTTCGTTTTGCAACAAAGTTCCATTATGCACATGTTAGATCATAGCTTTTGACTTATGGAAATCAAAGAGTTTAGTTGCAAGTTTATGAATCACTTTGGAAATGTAACTAAAGCATACTTAGCTTATTTTTGAACTTAGAAAGTCTTTGTTTTATGGATTGTAATTCATCTTGAGAATTTGTGAGTAAAGACAGGTCTAGCTAATATTGTGAGACTTACAAGCTTTCTACAACATGAAATTTAAATTACTTGGACTTGTAAATATTGCTAGGCTTATATTGACCTATTATGAAGAAATGTTGTGTTTAGCATGTTATGCATAAGCAAAGCTTCAAGAAGGTGTTCTTGTGTATTTGTTGTTGGCATTGAGTATAACTGTACAAGTGTTGGAATGTAGCCAATTAAGGAGAGACTTTGTCCGATTATTGTCACGTTCGGTCGGGGCGTGACACCATCAACACCAAGGACACCACTACCAAGGGTATCACCAACACCATCAAAGGTAGTGAAATATACTAGTTTATATTTGTATGTATATATATATATATATATATATATATATATAATCTATATTTTATTTGTAATTTATTGGTTTTTTCATTTATTTATTTAATTTTTATTCGTCATCACTACCAAGGACACTGCCAAAGACATCACCAAGAGTACCACTCCCATCACCACTATCAAGGGCATCATTAACACCACCAATGGCACCATCACCACCACCAAGAGTACCACCATCATATTCCTATCTCTATCTATAGGTAAATAGTTTAGAGTTGAATATGTACCACACTTATAGTTCAATACGTATATATGTTAATGCCGATAATATGTATATATGTTAATGCCGATAATATGTATATGTTAATGCCGATGTAGTGAATATGAAATGTTATTTGATTAGTGGTGCTATTCTTTTGTTATATGTGAAAATAATGAAGTCATGTGCTAATTTAGAGTTGAAATAATAGAGTTGAGCTAATTTAGAATTGAAATAATAGAGTCATGCTAATTTAGAATTGAAATAATGGAATCACGTGCTTAAATGGAATTCTTTTGTTAAGTGATTTATGATTGACTTTGTTGAGATTTAAGAAAAAGTGGAGAATGATCCATTCGAGTATTTATCGAATTGAAAAGATGATGTTGGAGAAGATAATTCTTCTTCATATGAAGTTGAGTGTTGTGGTATTGCAAGTACTATGTCCCTGTGTTTTCAAGCTTTTCTAAATGCATACTCAATGGAGGGAACGTGACTGAACATTTTTCTTATATGTTTGACGATAAAATTATCCCTATTAAGGACTGTGGAGATATGACTTACAATGGTTCAAAATGTGGTAGAATTTCTCTTTTCTATATGAAAGCATCAATTTTCTCCAACTTGTATCCCCTTTTATGCAAATGGCATTGGTGTCACAAAAAATTATATATTAGAAGGGTAGATAATAATTTCATACAAACGACACTTCCATACGCAAAACATTACTTAGGAGATTCAATTACATTTTTTGCTAGAAGCCTTGGACTGATTCCAAGTTTCTTATTAATTATTTTCTCTTCTAACTCATGAGCTTTTGGTGTCTTTTTAATACTATTTCACTGGTTAGATTGTGCCGGGAGAAGAAATTTGGCAATATATATATGTAGATGAGGAATTTAATAAATTAAATTGCTCTAAATATCTTCAAGCAATATTTGTGTGTTTTTTATGCATATTTATTTTTGGTGTAATAGGAGATGACTTTGGAAGAGCATGAGAAAGTACATAAAGAGAAAATGAAAGCTTTGCAGGCATTAAAATCATGTGAGCGAGATGATTAGAAGACAATAGTAGATCATTTTAGTTTTTTTTGTAAATTAATATTATTTTTGTATTAGTTTTTTTTGTAAATATTATAAATCTATTGTAAATATTAAAATTTTTGTAAATAATAATTTGTATTTTTATTTTTATTTGTTAATATAATTTTTTATATTTATAATTGTTTTTATTTTTATTTTATTAAATAATTAATTAGCGACGGAATAGCTACGGCAATGTGCCGACAAAAGGCTACGGATATTTGGCGACAATTGGCTATGGATTGGCTACCATAACAATCCGTAGCCATGGACGACGGCCGATTTACGACCGAAATGGCTACTGTTTTACTACGGATGTTAATAATTAATAACAAAATCAAAATTTTAGTTGGCTACGGATGAGCTACGAATTGGCTACGGAAAAAGGGCTACTGATATTCTACGGATACTAATCCGTAGTCGTGGGCTACGGACGATTTACGATTGAAACGGCTACAGATTTGCTACGGACGTTAATAATTAAATTTTTTTTTTTTTAAAGTTGGCTACGGATGGGCTACGACTATTTTGCTACGGAAGTTATAAAAAATAAATACAAATTAATTTCCAAAATTGGCTACGGATGGGCTACGGAATATCAAATTGGCAACTGGGCTTTTTACTACGGACGGTATTTCGTAGCGCCCGTCCCAATTTGGCTACTGCTAGGCTACGGATTTTGGCCGTCGCCTCAGGCTTTTTTTCTTGTAGTGATTCATTATTTTTATCTTATAATATAATGGTAGCAGTAGAAATAAAGTCTTATGTTATATGACTTCCCAGGTGATTTGCTCAATCATTTGAGTTTCACTTAGATCATATAACAAATCTACTTCAAATATTACTGATGTATTTCAAACTAACGAGACATGTTTGTGAATTAAAAGCGATAATAAATTTGTGTCAATTGGAACTCATTATAGCAACCAATTATAAGTTGTTAGGTATTCCATAATAATCTTTAGAGTATGTGTTCATGTTATTCACGTTATATATATATATATATATATATATTGTGTAATATGAGTATTCTAGCATCTTTTGTTGAGAAGCATGTACGCGCAAGATCGCAAGGCTATTGGATCATTCAAACTTCTGATGGTAGGAAATAGATTTGCAGGTAGATCACATGTGAAAAGAGTAAGAATGGTGCCAAACTAGAATGAGGCATGTGTGAATTTTGTAAAAACAACAATTCAGAGAAAGAAAATACATGTGTCTTTTAAAAGGTCCGATCTTTGTAAAGTATTTTTTACTGTCACATTTTTTGAAAAATAAATGCTTACTTGGTTTTTTTAGTAGTAGTATATTACTTATGGTAACTACATATTATAGTTTTTCAATAGTGTGATTAAAAAGTTGAATGAATTGATTTTATATTACATATTTTTAGAGTATTTATATTATACCGTGTATCGTACGGGTACAATACTAGTTTATACTTTAAGAGGCACATCAATTTCTTGGATGTCATTTGATTAAGAGGAAATATATATTTTTTGGGTATTTTTAGTAACTTAGACAGCTTGATAACGGACTTGTGTTGTTTGATTTTCAAAATTATGTTTTGCGTATCTGTTGATGTATATCACAACCATTGATGTTT
>CM075776.1:33658356-33668356 GCA_037974665.1 Ehretia macrophylla
CACAAGGATAGTTAGTTTTGTGCTTTGGCAACTGTCACGCCCTAACCCGACCTATAGAGGCTAGACTAGGGTATGACCTAAATCATCATTGTTATTTTACGTCCTCAACCGTTTGACTATGATTAATGCTTAATAGTTAGCCTAGAACTCCAAAAGTATTTTGAAAAACCAGCAGCATAACGGCTGTATTTAGGAACTTTGGTTTGACCTAATTTCTAGAACACCTCAAAAATTCCAAATCTTAAATTTGATGCCAACTATCATTCCTATTTTGTTATCAACTGATATGCCTACTAATTTATCTTGAAGGTCCCATTTGGTTAATAAGCCTAGCATAATGACTATGTCCCGTTTATTTGTCAATTTACCCCTATCATGCACGTAACTATTATCATTTAGCTTACGAATGAGTACCTAAGTGGAATTGGATAGAGTTAACTTAGTTGATTATTCACCTAGTGGTTTAAACGCCTACGATAACTACTAATCAAGAAAATGAAAGCAAACAACCAAATAAAGAGTTCGTCCAGTTATAGATAGTACAATCCAAAATTAGACCCAAATTACAATGAGGTCATTTACATCAACGAAATAAAGAGTCCGCAAACAAACACAACATCCCTAATAGCACCCATGTTCACGAAAAGCACGCAATGCACATAGTCATTCCAAAGGTTCATCAACTAGCACATTTTCTTCGGGTACCTGTTCCAAATCTTCTTCACTTGTGATGATAAAAAAGGGTAAGTCCTTATGAACTCAGTAAGGGGGAACGAGAGATAACATTTTGAAACTCTTTTCTGGTTAATCTTAGGAAAAACCCTTTTGAAAACATGTCATATAAAATAAGTAAGTTCATAACCTAACATAAATGTAAATGAACACATTTACCCGTCTTTCCTCTCTGAGGTCCTCTAGGAACCAAGCGAGAGTACTTAAACACGTAGTAAAAAGGATATGTTTTGATACGTACATGACTCTAGAGGTGGCTCCTACGGGCTCAAGAGGTAGCTCCCACCACTTTCAAGTGTAGTACTTTGCCCCGTATAGCACTTAGTTCTTACCGTTCAAGGGATACATTGCACTTTTCTTTTCAAGTTCATTTCGATAACAATTGTTGCGGTCGGCTTCATTCATTCACTTATCACTCCAAATGGGTGTACTCCGGATGTCCCCCGAAATCCTACGACCTAACTCTCCGAGGGTGGAATGCCAAGCGAGAGAGGGAATTGGACCATGGTAGTCACGGGAGCACCGGCAAGCCCTATGCCACTCGGCATTCGTGAAACACTACCATGCCACAATGAAATGTTGCAACCTTGTATGTAATGTACAATTATACCATTTAACAATTCACATTAGGAGGTCAACAAAGTAGGTTGCCTCCGAGCAATTATAAGATCACATATTGACATATTGGCACTAAGGCCTTGTAAGAACATGTAATCATTTCATATATCAATTTGAAAGCAATTAAACTTTCACGGGCAGCCAAGTAATCATGTTCAAAACAAGCCACATAATATCCTTTAACAATTCACATTAGGAAGTCAACAAAGTAGGTTGCCTCCGAGCAAGTATAAGATTACATATCGATAAGTAAACATACGAGCAAGTATAAGATCACATATCGATAAGTAAACATACAAGGCATACATTGACATGTATATTCACTTTGTAAAACACTTAGAGGCATATGAACATTTAACGGGCAGCCAAGTAACATCTTGCTAACAAGTCATTTTACCCAATTTAGTTTACATACCAAGTATTAGGATCACACGAGCATGCTACGACAATTTACCCAAGACCGGGTGCAAGAATAGTTAACTTATCAACATGCAAACATCGGGGATCATGTTAAGAGTTATAAAGACAATTCCGGGCAGCCTATTAACAATCCTCAACATCCATTATAAGTCACACAAGAATGATTTAAGACTTGGGAGCCTACGGGGCCATTAGGGCTTACAAGGCTGTGCTCGGGCGTTGGTTTTGTTGCTAAGCACCACAAGTGACACTTAAACCATTTCAAGCATACTTAGCATTTATTGGGTAGCCTAGTAACCAATCAATTAAACACATTTAACCATAGGATTATCACTTAGCAAGCATTCATGAGCAATACGGCCTCAATTTCGTGCTACATATGCGATTAAGCAACAATGCATCATGTAATTAAACCCAAGCCATGCATCATTCAATTAAGCATCCTCAACCAACCAAAACATCCCACAAAACTTCTAAATTCCACAATTCCAAACATTCAATACCACAAGTAAAGTTACAACATGATTCAAAGCATATTACTAAGCAAAAACCCTACTGCAATGGTCTGTATTTCCACATTCAATTAGCCAAGAAAATAATCTCCAATTTCAGTGAACCAAATATCAAATTGAAGCTTAATTAGTTCTTTAAATCTAGGAACAAAGCTCGCTGAATTTGGAGTTCGGACTTAAGAGTTATGGCCAAAACCGTGAGACTACGCAAAACTGTCCAAATTCATACACATCTCGATATTTTCCTTTTTTGGGGCCTTTAAACTCAAAATTAGCCTTAGCCTATTTCTACAAAATATGTTCATAACGGATAACTCTAGTGACCTATCAAATTTCATGCATTTTTGACATCGTTTACTAGGCCAAAAATACTTCGTTCTACAAGGTCAGAAAGCTACCAGAAACCTACTTCACATTTTCAAGTTTTCTAGATTTAGACACATCACGATATTTGACCACTTTGGAGGTCTTAGAGTAAAAATTGGCCTTGGCCTATTTCTTGAAAATATGTCCATAATTGACAAATCTAGTGACCTACCAATTTGCATGCATTTTTATCAACGTTTACTATGCCAAAAACACTTCGTTCTGCAAGGTCAGTAATCTGCCAGCCAAAAACGTGTTTACATATCTTCAAGTTTCTAGCCATTATTAAGCCATGCATGAGTAGATAGGCTCATATACACACATATACAATACCTACAGAGGTAGATATAGCCATATGAGAGCATGCATGTGAGTTTTGAAAGCTTTTAAAAGAGTTTAACCCTCACCTTAGCCTATTGATGGATGAAAATGCAAGATTGCCCCTTTGAATCACACAAATAACCCTTTTCCTTGCTTTGGCCGAGTGATGGCTGGTTTTTCCTTACATCCTAGCTTATTTAGCTTGTGTAGGAGGTGTGCATGTGTGTGAAACCAAAAGACAAGGATGAAAACCTTTAAAACTTACCTATGGCCGAAAATGAGAGGTTTTTGAGCTTTGTGAGAGATTCTTGCTTCTTGCTTGCTTGTGCTTGCTATGGCCGAGCTTGGGAGAGTCTTAGAGTGTCCTTAAGAGTTGTTAGGAGTCTTGGGAGCTCAAAGGGCAGCCATGGTCGAAAATGAGAGAGAAGGAGAGAGTTTTGAGAGAAAATTGATGTTTGAAGCATGTTGAGTGTAGCTTGTGTGTGTGTGTCGGCCTTGAGCCTTACAAATCTGATTTTAGTGAGTCATATAATGCACAATTGAATTGTTTTAGCATGTGTGGTGAAAGGGCTGAGAAAGTGAGGCATTGGGTAGGGTGTTTGAGCATTATTTTATGCATTGTGTTTTGTGTGTGTCATAAAATGTTTAGGATAGAATATTTTTTGTTCAAGCTTGCTCAAAGACCTTGATATGGACGAAATTAGCATGGAAAATTCTGAATTTTCAGATTCATGTGAGTATATTATGTATTATAATAAGTGTAGAATTTGAGGTGCATTGGTTTTAGGTGAGAATAAAGAATAAAGAATGTTTAGGTGTTTGTGTAGAAAGAATTGTTTATTATTAGTGGATTTTGTAGAGAATTTGAATTAGGATTAGAATATTGTTAGTGGAATATGTAGGAATAGTATAATATTATTTTAATAGTTAGTGGATTGTGTAGGATTATTTTATTGTCTTGTGCTTTGTGCAGGAATCTTTATTAATTAGCATGCAGGCACGCATTCCTAGGTCTAGGGCACGTACTACGAGGTAAGGCACGCACTTCAAGGCAAATACACGGATTTCAAAGTAAATGCACGTAACCCTAGGTGAATGCACGTAAACCAATGCAAGGCACGTAATTCAAAGCAATGCACGTAAATTGAGGTACGACTCTTAAACCTAGATTAGGGCACACAATTCAAGATCAGTGCACACAAATCGAGGTATCGCATGTAAATTGAAGTCAGGGCACACAATTCTAGGTATCGCACATACATCAAGATTAGGGCATGTAAGTCGAGGATTAGGGCACACAATTCTCGGTCAAGGCACGTATGACGAGGCATGCACGAAAACCAAGACAGGGCATGTAATCCAAGGTCGGTTATATAATTTTGGTTCTAAGGCATGCAAATCGAGGTAGGACACGTTATTCGCGGTCGGGCCTCACAACAACCACTCGCTCTCTCATTAGCCATCCAAATGACGCCGACGGTGTTGCGGCACCAAGATGGATAATGAGGGGCTAGGGAAGCCACCATGTTTCTCATTAGCCATCCTGGTACCGCGCCGAGGGACATGTCGGGGGACGTGGGGCGGGGGTGGCAAGGCCCTAACGCACGGGTATGCAATGCAATACCCCGACGTCATTCACTCGGTAGGTATTCCCGCCCACAATATAACCCACGATATAGCCCACAATGTGCCACGAAGTACCCACAATGTCCCCCTTCATGGACCTCGACCAGGAGGCTTGACACCACATACCCCTCTATAGTACATTTAGGTGTAAAAACCCAAGTGACAGCAGTAGCATACATTTTGCCAAAGATTCATAATGGGTGTTTTACACTATTAGAGCCCCCATTGGGCATGATCTTCATACCCAACTTGCTGCTCATTGTTAGGATATGATACCCAAATGCTTCAAGATTATTTTTTCTGAAAAAATAATTTTAAATATTTAATAATTACGAAAAATAGGAAAAAATCAGTAAAAATACTAGAAAATTATGGAAAATTTATATTAATTCATACATTAATTTGTTTTGATAATATTTGTTGTGAAATATTTTTTAGGGATCCATTGGGAATCAAAAATAATTTTTATTATCCTTACATAATTACGAAAAATAGGAAAAAATCAGAAAAAATTCTAGAAAATTCTGAAAAATTCATATTAATTAATAAATTAATTCAATTAGATTATATTTAGTGTGAAAAATTTGTTTGGATGGATTGGGAAGCCAATTAATCTAATTCGCCTCCCAAATGTGACGAAGTGTTCGTTGGGAAGGGTCATTGTTAAGACTACTTCGAAGATTCAAAAACCAATTCTAAAAGCACATCAATGTCTACATTTGTGTTATAAAACATTACGAATGGCCCTCAATACCCCCGAAGGTCTAGCATCGCCCGTCGTGCCCAACGTCCCCAAGTAGTGCCCAAGCCGTCCCCCATCGTCCCCTATCGTCTCCCAAACGTACCCCCATAGTGCCCCTGCCGTGCACCAAACCAGTGCCTCTTCCGTGCCCCATCAGCGCCCCATGCGTTCACCAGCGTAGGGCATGGGCGCCGCATGCGTGCACCAGCGCGGCGCATGGGTACCCCATGCGCGAACCAGTGCGTGGCATGGGCGCCACATGCGCGCACCAGTGCGTAGCGAGGGCGCCACATATGCGCACCATTGCGTGGCATGGGCGCCCCATGCCCAGCTCAACGTGCGGCATCGCCCCGCATGGGCGCCCAATGCCCGCGGCATGGGTGCCCCATGCGCGCACCAACGAGTGGCATATGCACCCCATGCCCGCGTCATGGGTGCCGCATGCTCGCACCAACGTGCGGCATCGCACCGCATGGGTGCCCCATGCGCACGCACCAACGCGTGACATAGGTACCCCATGCGCTCAAAATCGTACAGCACGGGCGCCCCATGCTCGCACCATGGCGCCGCATGGGCGCCCCATGCGCGAACCATGGCACAGCATGGGCGCCCCATGCGCGCGCCATGGCGCAGCATAGGCGCCCCATGCGCGTACCATCGCGCGGCATGGGCACCCCATGCGTGCACCATAGCGCGGCATAGGCGCCCCATGTGCGCAATATCGCGCGACATGGGATCCGCATGCACGCACTATCTCGCGGCATGGGCACCCCATGCGAGTACTATCATGCAGCATGGGCGCCCCATGCGCGCACCATTGTGCGGCATGGGCACCCCATGTGCGCTATAGCCTTGCCCATGCGCGCGCATCTGTGGCTAATGCGTACACATTCGCGGCCCATGCTCACATATCTGCGCCCCATGCGTTTACCAACTCTCTTCATGCGCGCACAGCCGTGGCCCATGCGCGCAATAGCCGTTGTCACGCCCCAACCCGACCTATAGAGGCTAGACTAGGGTATAACCTAAATCATTATTGTTATTTTACGACATTAACCGTTTGGCTATGATTAATGCTTATTCGTTGGCCTAGAACTCCAAATGTTTTCCAGAAAACCGGCAACATATCGGCTGTATTTAGGACCTTTGGTTTGACCTAATTTCTAGAACACCTCAAAAATTCGAATCATTAATATACTTATGCTTAAAACTTTCGTTCTACCATCGATTGATATGCCTACTAGTTTATCTCGAAGGTTCCGTTTGAATTAACAAACCTATCATGACAACTACATCCCATTTATTTGTCAAACTCCCATTTATGCATGCACCTATTATCCTTTAGCTTACGAATGACCACCTAAGTGAATTTAGATAGAGTTAACTTAGTTGATTCTTCACCTAGTGGTTTAAACTCCTACGTTAACTACTAATCAAGATAATGAAAGCAAACAACAAAATAAAGAGTTCGTCCGGTTATAGTTAGTACAAGCCAAAATTAGACCCCAAATTACAACGGGCGTCATTTACAATAACAACATAAGTAGTCTTCAAATCAAACACATTGTCCATAAAACATCCACATTCAAGAAAAGCACATAAGGCACGTAGTCACTCCAAGGATTCATCAATAAGCATATTTTCCTCGGGTACTTGTTCCAAATCCGGCTTCACCTGTGACAAAAAGAGGGTGAGTCCTTATGAACTCAGCGAGGGGGAACAAGTGACAAGGTTTTTGAAATCCTTTTCCGGTTAATTTGTGAAAACTCCTTTGAAAACATGTCATATAAAATAAGTAAGTTCATAACATAACATAAATATAAATGAACACATTTACCCGTCTTTCCTCCCTGAGGTCCTTTAGGAACCAAGTGAGAGTACTTAAACATGTAGTAAAAAGGATACGTTTTGATATGTACAGGACTCTAGAGGTGGCTCCTACGAGCTCAAGAGGTAGCTCCTACCACTTTCAGGTGTAGCACTTTGCCCCGCATAGCACTTAGTTCCTGCTATTCAAGGGATACATTACGCTTTAGCTTTCAAGTTCATTTCTAATAACCATTGTTGTAGTCGGCATCAATCATCCACTTATCACTCCAAATGGGTGTATTCTGGATGTACACCAAATCCTACGACCTAACTCTCCGAGGGTGGAATGCCAAGCGAGAGAGGGAATTGGACCATGGCAGTCACGGGAGCACCGGCACGCCCTATGCCGCTTGGCGTTCGTGAAACGCTACCATGCCACAATGAAAGGTTGCAACCTTGTATGCAATGCATATTTATGCCATTTAACATTTCACATTAAGAGGTCAACAAAGTTGGTTGCCTCCGAGCAAGTATATGATCACATTTTGACATATTGGCACATAAGGTATTGCAAGAACATATAATCATTTCATATATCAATTTGAAAGCAAATTAACTTTCACGGGCAGCCAATTAATCATGTTATAAAACAAGCCATAGAATATCTTTTAACAATTCACATTAGGAGGTCAACAGAGTAGGTTGCCTCCGAGCAATTATAAGATCACATATTGACAAGTAAACATACGAGGCATGCTTTGACATGTAAATTCACTTTGTAAAACACTTGGGAGCATGTGAACATTTAACGGACAGCCAAGTAACACCATATAAAACAAGTCATATAGCTCATTTTAGTTCACATATCAAGTGTCGAGATCATACAAGCATGCTACGACACTTACACAAAATCGGGTGCAAGAATAGTTCACTTATCAACATGCAATCATTGAGAATCATGTTTAGAGCTATAAAGACAATTCCGGGCAGCCTATTAACAATCCTCAACATCAATTATAGGTCAGACAAGAGTGGTTTATGACTTGGGAGTCTACGTGGCCATTAGGGTTTACAAGGCCGTACGCGGGTGTTGATTTTGTTTGCTAAGGACCACAAGAAACACTTAAACCATTTCAAGCATACTTAGAAATTATTGGACAGCCTACTAACCACTCAATTGAACACATTTAACCATAGGATCATCACTTAGCAAGCATTCATAAGCAATAGGGCCTCAATTTTGTGCTTACACATGCGATTAAGCAACAATTCGTCATGTAATGATCCTAAGCCATGCATCAACCAATTTAAGCAACCTCAACCCACCAAAACAGCCCACACAACTTCTAATTTCCACAATTCCAAGCATTCAACACCTCAAGTAAAATTACAATATGATTTAAAGCACATTACCAAGCAAAAACCCTACTGCAATGGTCTGTTTTTCCTCATTCATTTAGCCAAGCAAATGACCTCCAAATTCAGTGAACCAAATGTCAAATTGAATCTTAATGAGTGCTTTAAATCTAGGAACAAACCTCGCTGCCTTCCGAGTTCGGACTTAGGAGTTATGACCAAAACCGTGGGACTACGCAAAACTGTCCAATTTTAGACACATTACGATATTTGCCATTTTTGAGGGCTTTAAACCAAAAATTAGCCTTAGACTATTTCTGCAAAATATGTTCCGAACTGACAAATCTAGTGACCTACCAACTTTCATCCATTTTTAACATCTTTTATTAGGCCAAAACCATTTCGTTCTACAAGGTCAGAAATCTGCCAGAAACATACTTCATATTTCCAAGTTATCCAGATTTAGACACATTACGATATTTTCCATTTTTGAGTGTCTTACACTCGAAATTTGCTTTAGCCTATTTCTTCAAGATATGTTCAGAACTAAAATATCGAGTGACTGACCAAATTTCATGCATTTTTAGCATCGTTTACTGTCTTAAAAATGCTCCGAACAGAAGGGTCAGTAAACTCGGCAGATTAGTAATACTTACTTGCATGGCTTGAAAACCACTTTAAACTTCAAAATCCAAAGATGCTACCAACATGAATGTTATTCTTCCTCTTAACTACAACATATCCAGAAATCATGCATATCTAAGCATGTTTACTATATAAAATCGTCCATGCAAGAATAGTGCGCAACATAGACCTCAATGAAGTTATACTAGCAAGTTTTAGCATATATCTTCACATGCATGGCTATATAATCACATATCATGCTTATGAACCTTTGAAAATACTTGAAAAATAG
The DNA here is from genome assembly GCA_037974665.1 of Ehretia macrophylla. Classification (NCBI taxonomy): domain Eukaryota; kingdom Viridiplantae; phylum Streptophyta; class Magnoliopsida; order Boraginales; family Ehretiaceae; genus Ehretia; species Ehretia macrophylla. Next base: position 33,667,775 of record CM075776.1, read on the forward strand.
TTTAGAACCCTCACCTTGATGAAGATTAAGCAAGAATTGAAGCAAGCAAATGCAAAGATTGAAACTAGCTAGCCAAAACCTTTCTTTTCTTCTCCTTCTTTCTTTCTTTCTCCTTCTCTCCCTCTTCTTCTTTCTCTTCCTCTCTTGCACGACCCTTACCCTCTCTAAATCAGATTTTTCTTGTTTTGAATGAGTGTATGGGTGATAAGAACTAAGCAATGGAATATAATAAGCTTTTGTTGAACTATAGGCATGAAAATGTGCATAAAGCTCTAACAAAGTGTATTTTTGTGAGTCTTGTGTTTAGTGTTGTCATAGGAATGTTTTTTTTTGTGTCTTGTGTGAGTTTAAATTATAATTGTATGTAAGAGAATGTTGGGTTGTTTGTCTTCTAGTGGGTTGAATTAGGATTAAGTATAATATTTAATAGTTAGTGGGTTTTGTAGGAAAATGTGATTAGGTATATTATATTGGGGATGGTTTGGGCGATGATAGGATTTTGTCTTATAGTGAATTTGAATTAGGATTAAAATAATGTTAGTAGAATGTTTAAGAATAATTTAATGTTATTTTATAGTTAGT
>CM075776.1:33678356-33680856 GCA_037974665.1 Ehretia macrophylla
TACATCCGGAGTACACCCATTGGAGTAATAAGTGGATGATTGAAGTTAGCTGCAACAATTGTTATCGAAAATAAACTTGAGAGCAAAAGCTCACCGTATCCTTGAAATGATTGGTAATTGTATCTATTGTTCAATTTGATTTTTATACTTTGCGTACATTATTTTTTGTATTATGTGACATGTTTTCAAAAAGGGTTTTTCATAAGGTTAACCGGAAAAGAGTTTGAAAATGTTATCTCTCGTTCCCCCTCGCTGAGTTCATAAGGACTCACCCTCTTTTATCATCACAGGTGAAGAAGATCTGTAGCAGGTACCCGAGGAGAACGTGCCTGTTGATGACTCCTTGGAGTGATTGCATGCCTTATGTGCCTTGCTTGACTGTGGCTATTTTGTGAACGTTATGTTTGTTTTGAAGACTATTTCTTATGTTGTTGTTGTTGTTGTAAATGACCCCCGTTGTAATTTGGGGTCTAATTTTGGCTTGTACTGATTATAACTAGTCAAACACATTATTTTAGTAGTTTGCTATCGCTATTTTGATTTAGTAACTATCACAGGCAACTGAGGCATTAGGTGAAGGAACAAATAAAAATGAACCTATCTAATCTTAATCAGGTATTTATTCATAGGCTAAAGGATAATAGGTACTCGCGTAAAAGGACTTGACAAATAAACGGAACATAGTTATCTTGTTAGGCTTGTTAACCAAATAAGACTTTCGAGTTAGATCAATAGGCATGTTGGTTAATGATAAAATAGGAATCTAGTTGGAATCGAAGTGATGATTGAAAGTTTTGAGGCGTTTAGCAAATTAGGTCAAACCAAAGGTCTTACAAACAGCTGTTATGCTGCCGGTTTTTCGAAAAATCTTTTGGAGTTCTAGGCTAACGTTAAGTGTTAAATCATAACAACGGTTAAGTATGTGAAATGGTGTAAATGATTAGATCACACCCTAGTCTAGCCTCTATAGGTCGGGTTGGGGCGTGACAACACGTCGCAAGCTTAAGAGCCAACTTCGTGGTACCTGACCATGCACCAGGTGCATGCAATTGAGGTACCAACCGAAAGTGGACTTCCTGCCCACGCAGTGCTTGGATCGCCATGGCACTGGACCACGTCCGTCGTATTACAACTCAGCGAGGACCATGGCGTCGTGTGCTAAGCGATTCGCGCATTGCGTAGGCCCGTGGGAACACACAGTGGGACGGCTTCGAGGCAACACAGTTCTTGGATCGCCACGACATTGAAGCTCTAGCCATCGTCTCATCGCAAGGCTCTCGTCGTCACTTAACGAAAGCCACAAGGCCGTGTGCTAGGCGATTCGCACATCGCGCAGTCCCCCACCATCCCCCTATATGCTCCCGCACGCACGGAACGAGACAAGCAAACTTCTTGCCCACGCGGTGTTTACATCGCCAAGACACTAGACCACGTCCGTCGCATTACGACTCAGCGAGGACTATGGCATCGTGTGCTAAGCGATTCGTGCATCGCGCAGGCCCGTGGGAACACATAGTGGGATGGCTTCGAGGCAGCACAGTGCTTGGATTGCCAGGACATTGAAGCTCTAGCCATCATCTCATCGCAACGCTTGCGTCGTCACTTAACGAAAGCCAAGGTCGTGTGCTAGGCGATTTGCGCATCGCGTAGTCTTCTACCGTCCCCCTATATGCTCCCGCAAGCACGGAACGGGACAAGCAAACTTTCTGCCCGCGCAGTGTTTCGATTGCCAGGACACTAGACCACGTCCGTCGCATTACGACTCAGCGAGGACCATGGCATCGTGTACTAGGCGATTCGAGCATCGCGCAGGCCCGTGGGAACACACCGTGGGATGGCTTCGAGCCAGAACGGTGCTTGGATTACCATGACAGTGAAGCTCTAGCCATCGTCTCATCACAACGCTCGTGTTGTCACTTAACGAAAGCCAAGGCCGTGTGCTAGGCGATTGGTGCATTGCACAGTCCCCCTCCGTCCCCCTATATGCACCTGCATGCACGGAACGAGACAAGCAAACTTTCTGCCCCCACGGTGCTTGGATTGCCACGACACTAGATCACGTCCGTCGCATTATGACTCAGTGAGGACCATGGCGTCGTGTGCTAGGCGATTCGCGCATCACACAGGCCCGTTAGAACCAACCGGGGGACGGCTTCAAGGCTGCATGGTGCTTGGATTGCCACAATTTAGATGCAAAAACCCAAGTGACAGCAGTAGCGTACATTTTGCCAGAGATTCATAATGGGTGTTTTGCACTATTAGAGCCCTCATTGGGTATGATCTTCATACCCAACTTGCTGCTCATTGTTAGGATATGATACCTAAATGCTTCAAGATTATTTTTTTCAAAAAAATAATTTTAAATATTTAAGAATTGCGAAAAATAGGGAAAAATCAGAAAAAATACTATAAAATTCTGGAAAATTTATATTAATTCATACATTAATTTTTTTTGATAATATTTGTTGTGAATTTTTTTTTTTGGATCCATTGGGAATCA
>CM075776.1:33685856-33690856 GCA_037974665.1 Ehretia macrophylla
AAATTTGGACGACTGAGCCGCCTGATTTTCAAGCTGGGTTGTTCCCAGTTCACTCGCCGTTACTAAGGGAATCCTTGAAAGTTTCTTTTCCTCTACTTATTGATATGCTTAGACTCTGTGGGTAATCCCACCTGACCTGGGGTCACAGTCATAGCGCATAGCGCTGGAGGGTCTATCTTCAGTCCCACATGCGCGATGGGATGACGCACGACAACTCGCGAGTTGAATGTACCAACCACCACTTGTCGTGATGTCCGTCGCGCCGGACTCGCATTTCGGCCAGCCGCGCCTCGAGACATCAGAGGCCACAATCTGCCCCCACGTACGAACCCGGCAACCCAGAGTTGGGGCGCGGGGTGGAGGGCAACGCGATGCGTGATGCCCAGGCAGACGTGCCCTCGGCCTGACAGCTTCGAGCGCAACTTGCGTTCAAAGACTCAATGGTTCACAGGATTCTACAATTCACACCAAGTATCACATTTTGCCAAGATATCCGTTGTCGAGAGTTGTTTTCATTTCTTACGGGACCGAGGCCTAACCCGGCACACTGCGGACGGGGCAGGGATAGGCTGGCCCCCATTTTTCATTTTCGTTGGCATATTTTGCACAGGGGTTCATTGTTTGTGGGGCGTTCGTCCCGAGTCGGGATCGACTTGCGGACTGGGGACGAGCCGCATCCCCCGCGTCAGCCTCGCGTTGTTTAAACGAGTTTGCAGGTCGTTCTGCCTTCGCAGGGTTTAACAATGAGCCTTCCGCAGTTTCACCTACGGAAACCTTGTTACGACTTCTCATTCCACTAAATAATAAGGTTCAGTGGACTTCTAGCGACGTTGCGGGCAGCGAACCGCCCACGTCGTCGAGATCTGAACACTCCATCGGATCATTCAATTGGTAGAAGCGACGGGCGGTGTGTACAAAGGGCAGGGATGTAGTCAACGCGAGCTGATGACTCGCCCTTACTAGGAATTCCTTATTCAAGACCAACAATTGCAATGATCTATCCCCATCACGATGAAATTTCAAAGATTACCCAGGCCTGTCGGCCAAGGCTATAGACTCGTTAAGTATATCAGTGTAGCGTGCGTGCGGCCCATAACATCTAAGGGCATCACAGACCTGTTATTGCCACAAACTTCCGCGGCCTAAAAGGCCGTAGTCCCTCTAAAAATCTAATTGTGGAGGGATACCTTCGCATAGCTAGTTAGCAGGCTGAGGTCTCGTTCGTTAACGGAATTAACCAGACAAATCGCTCCACCAACTAAGAACGGCCATGCACCACCACCCATGGAATCAAGAAAGAACTCTCAGCTTGTCAATCCTTACTATGTCTGGACCTGGTAAGTTTTCCCGTGTTGAGTAAAATTAAGCCGTAGGCTTTACTCCTGGTGGTGCTTTTCCGTCAATCCCTTTAAGTTTTAGCCTTGCGACCATACTGCTCCTGGAACCCAAAAACTTTGATTTCTCATAAGGTGCCGGCGGAGTCCTAAAAGCAACTTCCGCCGATCCCTGGTCGGTATCGTTTATGGTTGAGACTGGGACGGTATCTGATCGTCTTTAAGCCCTTAACTTTCATTCCTGATTAATGAAAACATCCTTGGCAATTGCTTTCGAAGTTGTTGGGCTTTCATAAATTCAAGAATTTCACCTCTGACTATGAAATACGAATGCCCCCAACTATCCCTGTTAATCATTACTCCGATCCCGAAGGCCAACTCAATAGGATCGAAATCCTATAATGTTATCCTATGCTAATGTATAGAGTGCGTAGGCTTGCTTTGAGCACTCTAATTTCTTCAAAGTAACAGCGCCAGAGGCATGACCCAGCCAGTTAAGGCAAAGAACGCATCACCGACAGAAGGGACGAGACGACCGATGCACACCCGAGGCGGAGCGGTCGCCCATCCCAAAGTCAAACTACGAGCTTTTTAACTGCAACAACTTAAATATACGATATTGGAACTGGAATTACCGCGGCTGTTGGCACCAGACTTGCCCTCCAATGGATCCTCGTTAAGGTATTTAGATTGTACTCATTCCAATTAGCAGACTCTTTGAGCCCGGTATTGTTATTTATTGTCACTACCTCCCCGTGTCAGGATTGGTTAATTTGCGCGCCTGTTGCCTTCCTTGGATATGGTAGCCGTTTCTCAGGCTCTCTCTCCGGAATCGAACCCTAATTCTCCGTCACCCGTCACCACCATGGTAGGCCACTATTGTACCATCGAAAGTTGATAGGGCAGAAATTTGAATGATGCGTCGCCGACACGAGGGCCGTGCGATCCGTCGAGTTATCATGAATCATCGCAGCAACAAGCAGAGCCCGCATTGACCTTTTATCTAATAAATGCATCCCTTCCAGAAGTCAGGGTTTGTTGCACGCATTAGCTCTAGAATTATTACGGTTATTCGAGTAGTAGATACCATCAAACAAACTATAGCTGATTTAATGAGCCATTCGCAATTTCACAGTCTGAATTAGTTCATACGTACACATGCATGGTTTAATCTTTGAGACAAGCAAATGACTACAGGCAGGATCAACTAGGTAGCATTCCTCACCGACACCAGCGTCGCACGAGGCACGTCATCCTCTAAGGGTCGACGGCTTGAGACGAGCGTATGACCGTCATACGCGGTTAGCAACGATTGCTGGTTTCGGGCAAAGAGAGGCCAAGGACCCCATATATCTTCATGGTGTGCCACATCTGAGAGATCGAGCGACGCACCATGGGCCACGTCTGTCGCATTCCTACGAGCGAGCAACGTGGAACACAGGACGTGCTTAGAGGTTCGCCCCACATCGTCCACGGAGCAGACACAAGGCAAAAGATGAATGATGAGAATTTAGACTGCCGTCTTTGTAGGCACGCTACACAGGAAACCGGCTGGCCGACCAAGGCAACGTAAGCACTCGGACTGCGAATGAAGAAGCATGCAGGGGTAGACGTCGCTGATCAATCAGGGATCCACCTGATCCATACAAGCCCACTACCACTCACGCGCTATCACGTTCGCTATGCCCGGATAGCCAAGTTAGTAACCGCCCACCGTCTAGGCAAACGAAGCTTTTCAGGCAAACGGAACCAGCGAGATATCCCTAGCACGCACCGCTAGGCACGACGATTTTCTGAGGGACACGGTACGAGGTACATGGCCAGGCTACACGTCGCAAACTTAAGAGCCAACTTCGTGGTGCCCGACCATGCACCAGGTGCACACAATTGAGGTACCAACCAAATACGGACTTCTTGCCCACGCGGTGCTTGGATCGCCATGACACTAGACCACGTCCGTCGTATTACAACTTAGCGAGGACCATGGCATAATGTGCTAAGTGATTCGCATATCGCGTAGGCCCCTGGGAACACATAGTGGGATGGCTTTGAGGTAGCACGGTGCTTGGATTGCCACGAAATTAAAGCTCTAGCCATCGTCTCATCGCAATGCTTGCGTTGTCACTTAACGAAAGCCAAGGCCGTGTGCTAGGCGATTCGTGCATTGCGCAGTCCTCTACCGTCCCCCATTGTCCCCCACCGTCCCCTTATATGCTCCCGCACGCACAGATCAGGACAAACAAACTTCCTACCCACGCGGTGCTTGGATCGCCACGACACTAGACCACGTCCATCACATTATGACTCAGCGAGGACAGTGGCGTCGTGTGCTAAGCGATTCGCACATCGCGCAGGCCCGTGGGAACACACAATGGGACGGTTTTGAGGCAGCACGGTGCTTGGATCGCCACGACATTGAAGCTCTAGCCATCGTCTCATCGCAATGCTCGCGTCGTCACTTAACGAAAGCCAAGGCCGTGTGCTAGGCGATTCGCGCATCGCGCAGTCCCCCACCGTCCCCCTATATGCTCTCGCACGCATGGAATGGGACAAGCAAACTTTTTGCCGACGCGGTGCTTGGATCGCCACGACACTAGACTACGTCTATCGTATTACGACTCAGCGAGGACCATGGCGTCATGTGCTAGGCGATTCGCACATCGCTTATACCCATCAGAACCAACCGGGGGACGACTTCAAGGCCGCATGGTGCTTGGATTGCCACGACATTGAAGCATCAATAATACTCTTATCGCAATGCCCGTGTCGTTGCTTAACGAAAGCCAATGCCATGTGTGCCAGGCGATTCATGCATCACGCATGCCCCCCTGTCCCCCAAGAGTCACCCAAGCCCACGCGGTGCTTGGATCACCACGACATTATACCATGGCCACGTGTATCCACTTGGCAACGACCATAGCTTCGTGTGCTAGGCGATTCGTGCATCGTTTAGGCCCAACGACTTGTTAGGGGACGGGAATATCCCCCAACGTGTGCCTAACCTGCGACACAAGGATAGCTAGTTTTGTGCTTTGGCAACCACTCGCACCCTTATTAGCCATCCAATTGATGCCGACGGTGATGCGGCACCAAGATAGATAATGAGGGGCTAGGGAAGCCACCACGTTCCTCATTAGCCATCCTGGTACCGCGCTGAATGACATGTCGGGGGACGTGGGGCGGGAGTAGCACTACCCCGACGCACGGGTATGCAATGCAATACCCTAGCATCATTCATTCGGTAAACATTGCCGCCCACAATATAACCCACAATATAGCCCATAATGTGCCGCGAAGTGCCCACAACGTCCCCCTGCATGGACCTCGACCAGGGGGCTTGACACTACATACCCCCTATAGTACATTTAGATGCAAAAACTCAAGTGACTGCAATAGCGTACATTTTGCCAGAGATTCATAATAGGTGTTTTACACTATTAGAGCCCCCATTGGGCATGATCTTCGTGCCCAACTTGCTGCTCATTGTTAGGATATGGTACCCAAATGCTTCAAGATTATTTTTTCTGAATTTTTTTTTAAATATTTAATAATTGTGAAAAATAGGGAAAAATCCAAAAAAATACTAGAAAATTATGGAAAATTTATATTAATTCATACATTAATTTTTTTGATAATATTTGTTGTGAAATTTTTTTTTTGGATCCA
>CM075776.1:33695856-33700856 GCA_037974665.1 Ehretia macrophylla
ACAATTCGGACGACGGAGCTGCCCGATTCTCAAGCTGGGCTGTTTCCGGTTCGCTCGCCGTTACTAAGGGAATCCTTGTTAGTTTGTTTTCCTCCACTTATTGATATGCTTAAATTCAGCGAGTAATCCCGCCTGACCTAGGGTCGCGGTCGTAGCGCACAGCGCTGGAGGGTCTATCTTCAGTCCTGCACGCGTGACAGGACGACGCACGACAACTCGCTAGTTGAATGGACCAACCACCACTTGTCGTAACGTTCGTCGTGCCGGACTCACATTTCGGCCAATACACCCCCACGCACGAACCCGGCAACCTAGTGTTGGGGCACAGGGTAGGGGGCGACGCTGTGAGGCCTAACCCCGAATAGCGTGTCTTACCTCGATTTGCATGCCTTAGACCTATAATTATATGACCGACCTTGGATTATGTGCCCTGTCTTGGTTTTTGTGCATACCTAGATATACGTGCCCTGACCTTAATTTATGTGCGTTACCTCGTTTCGGGTGCCCTAACCTTGAATTGCGTGTTTTAACCTAAATTTAAGTACCATACCTTGATTTACGTGCATTGTATTGAATTACGTGCCTTGTATTGGGGTACGTGCATTCACTTAGGATTGCATGCATTTACTTTAAAATTCGTGCATTTGTCTTGGAGTACGTGTCTTGCCTCGTAGTTCGTGTCTACCCTGTGATTCGTACCCCGTATTGATTTATGTGCATGCCTCGTAGTACATACCTTAAACCTCGAACTGCGTGCCTACACACTAATCTAGAAAGATTCCTGCACATAGCCCAAGACAATAAAATAATCCTACACAATCCACTAACTATTAAACTAATATTATACTAATCCTACATATTCCACTAACAATATTCTAATCCTAATTTAAATTCTCTACAAAATCCACTAACAATAAACAATTCTATCTACACAAACACCTAAACATTCTTTATTCTTTATTCTTATTCCAAAACCAATGCACCTCAAGATTCTTCACTTATTATAATCTATAATATATTAACTTGAATCTGAAATGTCAGATTTTTCCTTGCATTACACGGCCAAGACAAGGCCATTTGAACAACTTTGCACAATTAATTAATGTCTAGACATTCTATGACACACACACACAAAGCTCAATGCCTAAAAATAATCCCAAACACCCTACGCAAGCATTCCCTTCTCGGCCTATGCACCCAAGGCATGTCAACAATTCAAAAATTGCTCAAAAGACAAAATAATTTCAGATTTGTCAAGCCCAAGGCTGACACACATACATGCCACACTCATACAAACACTTCAACATCATTTCTCTCTCAAACTCTCTCATTCTCTCCCATTCTCTCTCCATTTTTGGCCATGGCTGCCTCTTGAGCTTCCAAGGCTCAACTTTTCTCTCTAGAATTCCCTAAGACTCTAAAGCATTCGGCCCTAGCATGCAACTAAGCAAGGAACACTTAACTCCCTCATCAAGCTCACCATTTTCGGCCAAGGTAGGTTTTTATACTTCATCTTCTTTGCCTTTTGGTTTTACACACATGCACACTCTCTAAACATGCTAACTAAGCTAGGATTTAAGGAAAATCAAGCTACCACTCGGCCAAAGCAAGGAAGGAGGGCATTTTGTGCGTTTGCAAGAGTTTTTCGTGCGTGTTAGCTAAACCTTCAAGAGGTGAGGGTTAAACTCTTTTAAAAGCTTTCAAAACTTACATGCATGCTCTCATATGGATATATTTACCTATGTAGTTATTGTATATGTGTGTATATGAGCCTATCTACTCATGCATGGCTTGATTTTGGCTAGAATCTTAGAGATATGTAAACACGTTTTTCTGGAAGATTACTGACCTTGTAGAACGAAGTGCTTTTGGCCTAGTAAACGTTGATGAAAATGCATGAGATTTGGTATGTCACTATATTTGTCAGTTCTGAACATATATTGAAGAAATAGGCTAAGGCTAATTTTGACTTTAAGACCTCCAAAATGGCTAAATATCGTAATGTGTCTAAATCTGGACAACTTGGAAATATGAAGTTATGTTTTGGCAGCTCTCTGTCCTTGTAGAACGAAATGTTTTTGGCCTAGCAAAAGATGTTAAAAATGCATGAAATTTGGTAGGTCGCTATATTTTTCGGTTCTGAACATATTTTGAAGAAATAGGCTAAGGCTTATTTTGAGTTTAAATCCCTCAAAAATGGAAAATATCGAAATGTGTATGAAACTGGACAGTTTTGCGTTGTCTCACGGTTTTGGTCATAACTCCTAAGTCCGAACTCTAAATGCAGTGAGGTTTGTTCCTAGATTTAAAGCACTCATTAAGATTCAATTTGAAATTTGGTTTACTGAATTTGGAGGTTATGTGCTTGGCTAAATGTATGAGGAAAAACAGACCATTGCAGTAGGGGTTTTGCTTGGTAATGTGCTTTAAATCATATTGTAATTTTACTTGAGGTGTTGAATGCTTGGAATTGTGGAAATTAGAAGTTGTGGGATGTTTTGGTTGATTGAGGTTGCTTAAATTGGTTGATGCATGGTTTAGGTTCATTACATGACAAATTGTTGCTTAATCGCATGCGTAGGTACGAAATTGAGGCCTAATGCTTATGAATACTTGCTAAGTGATGATCCTATAGTTAAATGTGTTCAATTGAGTAGTTAGTAGGATGTCCAATAATTTCTAAGTATGCTTGAAATTGTTTAAGTGTTTCTTGTGGTCCTTAGCAAACAAGATCAACACTCGAGTATGGCCTTGTAAACCCTAATGACCACGTAGACCCCTAAGTCATAAACCACTTTTGTGTGATTTCTAATTGATGTTGAGGTATGTTAATAGGCTGCCCGGAATTGTCTTTATAGCTCTAAGTATGATTCTCGATGATTGCATGTTGATAAGTGAACTATTCTTCCTCCCGGTCTTGTGTAAGTGTCGTAGCATGCTTGTATGATCTTAACACTTTATATGTGAACCCCAAAAATGAGTTATATGACTTGTTTTATATGTGTTACATGGCTGCCCGTTAAATGTTCATATACTTCTAAGTGTTTTACAAAGTGAATTTACATGTCAAAGCATGCCTCGTATGTTTACTTGTCAATATGTGATCATAAACTTTCTCGGAGGCAACCTACTTTGTTGACCTCCTAATGTGAATTGTTAAAAGATATTCCATAACTTGTTTTGAACATGATTACTTGGCTGCCCATGAAAGTTTAATTGCTTTCAAATTGATATATGAAATGATTACATGTTATTACAATGCCTTATGTGCCAATATGTCAAAATGTGATCATATACTTGCTCGGAGGCAACCTACTTTGTTGACCTCCTACTGTGAAATGTTAAATGACATAAATGTGCATTGCATTCAAGGTTGTAACCTTTCATTTTGGCATGGTAGCGTTCGCGTCACTCCGGGCGGCATTGGGCCTGCCGGTGTATTGACATGACTACTATGGTCCAATTCCCTCTCTCACTTGGGGGCTAGACTTCCTCGGAGAGTTGGGTCGTTGGATTCGGGGTATATCTGAAGTATACCCATTTGGAGTGATATGTGGATGATTGAAGTCAGCCGCAACAATTGTTATCAAAAATGATCTTGAGAGCAAATGCTCACCGATTGATCTTGAGAGCGAAAGCTCACCGTATCCTTTTCACTATGTGTTTAAGTACTCTCGCTTGGTTCCTAGAGGACCTCGGGGAGGAAAGACAGGTAAATGTGTTCAATTATATTTATGTTATGTTATGAACTTGCTTATTTCATATGACATGTATTCAAAAGGATTTTCATAAGATTAACCGGGAAAGAGTTTTTAAAAATGATATCTCTCGTTCACCCTCGCTAAGTTCATAAGGACTCACCCTCTTTTATCATCACAGGTGAAGAAGATTTGGAACAGGTACCCGAGGTGAATGTGTAACGCCCCGATCCCTCACGAGACCGGAGGCTCTAATGACCATGCTATTCTCAACCCAACCAACCCGGTCACAAAATTTTAGGAAAAACGGACAGAGTTTCCCCTGTATTGTGGACATTCTGAAAACCTGTAAACTCTCAAATGAGATAACCACAAGATAAATGAACTTTTCATAACTAAATATTTAAAGATTCAAGGCCATCCGAGCCTTGAAGCAAACAATAGTTCCAAAACCACCCAAGCATGCAAGTAATATTGTTTACAACATAATCTAATAGCCATGACCTCCTAGGATAACATTAAAACATACTTAGAAGATAAAACATTCTACATTAAGCCATTCACTCCCAAGCATGCAAAGTGAATAAAAGCAGAAACATAAGTTATTACAAGACATAGGTTCTCAAATCTACACTACAACCAACTATCCTTCAACTTCTTACGGCAACCAATATAAACAAAGCCCTTAGGCCACAAAATAGATACACAAATACCAAATAGAAACAAGAAGGCACAGCCACCTCAGAACAACACACAGCAACTAGGGCAACTCCTCCAACTGCGCCACCTGAAACATGTTAGCAAGGTATGAGCAACCACTGTTGCCCAGTGAGGGATAAGGTCCCGGGGCGTGCAATGCAACAGATAATACAATTATACAACAATAACACTTAGACAATTAAAGAAACAATGATAACTTAAATAACCACACATTTAAAAGGATACATTTCACACAATCCCCTATACACCAATCTTCATAGGTCTTCAATCACGATCCACGAACCACGAGCACGATCACGATAAGCCGGCATAACCCCAATCACTCCAGTGGGTGTACTCCGGATGTACCCCGAATCCTACGACCCAACATCCCCTGGCAATCTCCGGACCAGGCGAATGAGGGAATAGGGCACGGAGTTTGAATATCCACCGGCTAGCCCTCTGCCGCCCAGCCGATATTCAACACATCCGCCCCGACACTATGGTTGCGCAACCACTATGCAATGCACTTAACGATGGCAAGTTAATAGCAATAATATAAGCATTAACACATATGAGGATCAACAAAGTAGGTTGACCTCG
>CM075776.1:33705856-33710856 GCA_037974665.1 Ehretia macrophylla
AACTCAGCGAGGACCATGGCATCGTGTGCTAAGCGATTCGCGCATTGCGCAGGCCCGTGGGAACACACAGTGGGACAGCTTCAAGGCAGCATGGTGCTTGGATTGCCACGACACCGAAGCCCTAGCCATCGTCTTATCGCAACGCTCGGTCGTCATTTAGCAAAAGCCAAGGCCGTGTGCTAGGCGATTTGCGCATCGCGCAGTCCTCCTCCGTCCCCCTATATGCTCCTGCAGGCACGGAACGGGACAAGCAAACTTCCTGCCCATGCAGAGCTTGGATCGCCACGACACTAGACCACGTAAGTCGCATTACGACTTAGCGAGGACCATGGTGCCGTGTGCTAATCGATTCGCGCATCGCGCAGGCCCGTGGGAACACACAGTGGGACGGCTTCGAGGCAGCACGGTGCTTGGATTGCCATGACATTGAAGCTCTAGCCATCGTCTCATCGTAACGCTCGCGTCGTCACTTAACGAAAGTCAAAGTCGTGTGCTAGGCGATTTGCGCATCGCGCAGTCCCCCACCGTCCCCCTATATGCTCCTGCACGCACGGAACGTGACAAGCAAACTTTTTGACTACGCGGTGCTTGGATCGCCACGACACTAGAACACGTTTATCGCATTACGATTCAAAGAGGACAATGGCATCGTGTGCTAGGCGATTCACGCAGTCCCGTGGGATGGCTTCGAGGCAGCACGGTGCTTGGATCGCCATGACTGTGAAGCTCTAGCCATCGTTTCATCGCAAGGCTCGCGTCGTCACTTAACGAATGCCAAGGCCGTGTGCTAGGCGATTCGCGCATCGCGCAGTCCACTACCGTCCCCTTATATGCACCAGCATGCACAGAATGGGACAAGCAAACTTCCTGCCCATGCGGTGCTTGGATCACCACAACATTAGACCACGTCCATCGCAGTACGACTCAGCGAGGACCATGGCATCATGTGCTAGGCGATTCGCGCATCGCACATGCCCGTCAGAACCAACCGGGGGACGGCTTCAAGGCAGCAAGGTGCTTGGATTGCCACGACATTGAAGCATCAGCAATTGTCTCATCGCAATGCTCACGTCGTTGCTTAACGAAATCCAATGCCACGTGTACCAGGCGATTCACTCATCACGCATGCCTACACCATCCCTCAAGAGTCGCCCAAGGCCGCGCGGTGCTTGGATAGCCACGACATTGTACCATGGCCGCGCGTATCAACTCGGCAATGGCCATAGCTACGTGTGCTAGGCGATTCACTCATCCCGTAGGCCCAACAAGATGTCATGGGACGGGAATGTCCCCCAACGTGTGCCTAGCCGGCGACACAAGGATAGCTAGTTTTGTGCTTGGACAACGACTCGTTCCCTCATTAGCCATCCAAATGATGCCGACGGTGCTGCGACACCAAGATGGATAAGGAGGGGCTAGGGAAGCCACCACGTTCCTCATTAGCCATCCTGGTGCCGCGCCGAGGGACATATCGGCGGACGCAGGATGGGGGTGGCTCGGCCTCAACGCAAGGGTATGCAATGTAATACCTCGGCGTGATTCACTCGGTAGGCATTCCCGCCGACAATATAGTCCACGATATAGCCCGCAATGTGCCACGAAGTGCCCACAACGTCCCCTTGCATGGACCTCGACTAGGAGGCTTAACACCACATACCCCCCTATAGTACATTTAGATGCAAAAACCCAAGTGACAGCAGTAGCGTACATTTTGCCAAAGATTCATAATGGGTGTTTTACACTATACAAGGCTCCATTTGGCATGATTTTCATTCCTAACTTGCTTTTAATTGATAGCATATGATACCCAAATGCTTCAAGAATATTTTTTTTGAAAAAATATTTTTTAATATTTAATAATTGCGAAAAAAAGGGAAAAATCAGAAAAAATAGTAGAAAATTCTGGAAAATTTATATTAATTCATAATTTAATTTGTTTAGATTAGCATACGATATCCAAATGTTTCAAGATTATTTTTTTTGAAAAAATATTTTTTAATATTTATTAATTACAAAAAATAGGGAAAAATAAGATAAAATACTAGAAAATTTTGGAAAATTTATATTAATTCTTAAATTAATTTGTTTAGATGATATTTGGCGTGAAAAAAAAATTTGGATGGATTCGGAAACTGATTAATCTAATTCGACCCCCGAGTGCGACGAAATATTCGTCGGGCAAGGGACTTTTTTAAGAATAATTCATGGACTCGAAAAACAATTGTAAAAGTACAAAAATGTCCACATTTGTGTGGCAATACAGTCCGAATGACCCTCAATACGTCCCCAAGTAGTGCCCAAGCCGTCCCCCATGTCCCCCAAGCGTCCCCCAAGCGTACCCCCATAATGCCCCATAGTGCCCCAACAGCCATCTACATGCGCACCATCGTGCGGCCTGCAGGACCCACGCGCATACTTTCATGCGGCAAGCACGCCACATGCGTGCACCATCGTGGCCCATGTGCGCACCGTCGTGCGGCGTGTGCTAATGGTCGTGCAGCATGCGCGCCTCATGCACGCACTACCGTGCGGCATGGGCGCTACATGCGCGCACCATTGTGAGGCATGCGTGCCCCATGCGCGCAACGACGTGCGGCATAGTATGTGGAATGCGCGCCCTATGCGCGCACCATCGTGCGGCGTGGGCGCACCATGCATGAACCATCGTGCGGCATGGGTGCCACATGCGCCCACCGTCATGCAGCATGCGCGCCCCATGAGCGCACCGTCGTACGGCATGGGCGCCCCATGGGCACACCTTCGTGCTGCATGCGCACCCTATACGCGCACCATCGTGAGGCATGGGGGCACAATGCGTGCACCGTCGTGCGGTATGGGAGCACTATGCGCGCACCATTGTGAGGCATGGGCACACCTTCAAGCGGCAAGCGCGCCCTATGAGCACACCATTGTGTGGCATGGGTGTTATATGCAAGCACCGTCGTACGGAAAATGGGCCCCATGCGCGCACCGTCGGGCTGCGTGGGCGCCCCATGCGAGCACCTTCGTGCAGCATGCGCACCCCATGCGCGCACCCTCGTGCGGCATGGGCGCACCATACGCGCACCGTCATGCGGCATGGACGCACCATGCGCGTACTGTCGTGCGACATGGGTGCACCATTCACGCATCGTCGTGAGGCATGGCGCACCATGGGCTCACCTTCGTGTAGCAGGCGCACCCCATGCGCACACCATCGTACGGAATGGGCATACCATACGTGCACCATAGTGCGACATAGATGTACCATGCGCGCACATTCATGATGCATTGGTGGCCTATGCGCGCAACCTCGTGTGGGACGGGCGCCCCATCCGTGCACCTTCATGCCGCATAAGGGCCACATGCGCACACCATGGTGCGGCATGCACGCCCGATGTGTGCACCATCGTGCAGCATGGGCACCCAATGAGTGTACCTTCGTGCGGCATACGGGCCACATACGCGCACCATTGTGCAGCATGCGAGCCCTATGCGTGCACCTTCGTACAGCATGCGCGCCCGATGTGTGCACCATCATACAGCATGGGCGTCCCATTCGCGCACCTTCATACGGCATGCGGGCCATATGCGCACACCATCGTGCAGTATGCATGACCCATGCTCACACCTTCGTGTAGTTTGTGCGCCCCATTGTCGCCCATCCACGTGCTATGCTAGTCCAATCGTCGCCCCATGGTTGCCCATCCGCGCGCACTTCATGCACATGGGGGCGCATCACCTCGCCCCATGCGCGTGACCCATTGTGGCCCAACTGCTTGCCCCATCGTGCCCCATGCGCGCACCGTTGTGAAGTATGCGCACCCCATGCGTGCACTGACGTACGGCATGGTATGCGGCATATGTGCCCCATTCGCTCACCATCGTGCAGCATGGGCACACAATGGGTGCATCGTCGTGCGGCATGGGCGTCACAGGCGTGCCCCATGAGCACACCGTTGTGCGTCATAGGGGCCCCATGCGCCCATCTTTGAGCGGCATGCGCGCTCTATGAACGCACCATCGTGCGGTATGGGCGCACTATGCGCTCACTGTCGTGCGGCATGGGCGCACTATGCACGTACCGTCTTGCGGCATGTGCGTACCATGCGCGCACCGTTGTGCGGCATAGGCGTACCATGCGCGCACCGTCATGAGGCATGGGAGCACTTTCGTGGGCCAGGCGCGCCCCATGCTTGTATCATCGTGCGGCACGGCCGCACCATACGTGCACCATCGTGCGGCATGGATGCACCATGCGCGCACCTTCGTGTGGCATAGGCGCCCCATGCGCGCAACCTCGTGTCGGACGGGCGCCGCATCCGCGCACCATTGTGCCTCATGCGGGTTATATGCGCACACCGTGGTACGGCATACGCGCCCGATGTGCGCAACATCGTGCAGCATGGGCGCCCAATGAGTGCACCTTCGTGCGGCATGCAAGCCGCATGCGCACACCATCGTGCAGCATGCGATCCTTATGCGTGCACCTTCGTAGGGAATGTGCGCCCGATGCGTGCACTATCGTGCAGCATGGGCGCCCGATTTGCGCACCTTCATAATGCATGCAGGCCACATGCGCACACCATCGTGGGGTATGCACGACCCATGCTTGCATCTTCGTGTGGCATGTGTGCCCAATTATCGCCCATCTGCGTGCTATGCTCGTCCAATCGTCGCCCCATGGTTGCCCATCCGCGCGCACTTCATGCACATAGGGGCGTATCACCTTGCCCCATGCGCGCACCCCATCGTCGCCCAACTGCTTGCCCCATCGTGCCCTATGCGCGCACCATTGTGAAGCATGTGCACCCCATCCGTGCACTGATGTGTGGCATGGTGTGTGGCATGGTGTGCGGCATGCGTGCCCCATTCGCGCATCATTGTGCGGCATGGGCACACATTGGGCTCACCATAGTGCGGTATAGGCGCACCATGGGCGTACCATCGTAAGGCATGGGCAGCACATGCGCGCCCTATGTGCACACCGTCGTGCGGCATAGGAGCCCCATGCGCCCACC
>CM075776.1:33720856-33730856 GCA_037974665.1 Ehretia macrophylla
AGTGTTCTACAAAGTGAAATTACGTGTCAAAGCATGCCTCGTGTGTTTACTTGTCAATGTGCGATCTTATAATTGCTCGGAGGCAACCTACTTTGTTGTCCTCCTAATGTGATATGTTAAATGTTATAATTTTGCATTGCATACAAGGTTGCAACCTTTCATTTTGGCATGGTAGCGTTCACGTCACTCCAGGCGGCATTGGGCTTGTCGGTGTATCAGCGTGACTACTATGGTCCAATTTCCTCTCTCGCTTGGGGGCTAGACTTCCTCGGAGAGTTGGGTCGTAGGATTTGGTGTACATCCGGAGTACACCCATTGGAGTGATAAGTGGATGATTGAAGCCGGCCGCGACCACTGTTATCGGAAATGAACTTGGGAGCAAAAGCTCACCGTATCCTTTTCACTATGTGTTTAAGTACTCTCGCTTGGTTCCTAGAAGACCTCGGGGAGGAAAGACGGGTAAATGTGTTCATTTATATTTATGTTATGTTAAGAAATTGCTTATTTCATATGACATGTTTTCAAAAAGGGTTTTCATAAGATTAATCGGAAAATAGTTTCAAAATGTTCTCTCTCATTCCCTCTCGCTGAGTTCATAAGGACTCACCGTCTTTTATCATCATAGGTGAAGAAGATCTGGAACAGGTACCCGAGGAAAATGTGCTTGTTGATGATTCCTTGGAATGATTGCATGCCTTATGTGCCTTGCCTGACTGTGGCTATTTTGTAAACATTATGCTTGCTTCAAAGACTACTTATGTTGTTGTTGTTGTAAATGACCCCCGTTATAATTTGGGGTCTAATTTTGGCTTGTATTGATTTTAACTAAACGAACACTCTATCTTGTGGTTTTCTATTACTATTTTGATTTAGTAACTATCATAGGCAACTCAATCACTAGGTGAAGAATCAAATGATGTAACTCTATCTAATTTCACCTAGGTGCTCAATAGTAAGCTAAAGATCAATGGGTACTTGTGCCATAGGAATTGACAAGTAAATGAGATATAGTCATCGTGCTAGGCTTATTAATCAAACAAGACTTTCGAGATAGACTAGCAGGCATATCGGTTGATGACCAAATAGGAGTCCTTAATGGAATTGGATCAATGATTGGAATAATTGAGGTGTTTGGAAATTAGGTCAAACCAAAAGGTCCTAAATACAGCTGTTATGCTTCCGATTTTTTGGAAAATCTTTCTTAGTTCTAGGCTAACGTTAAGTGTTAAATCTTAACAATGGTTAAGTATGTGAAATGGTGTAAATGATTAGATCACACCCTAGTCTAGCCTCTATAGGTCGGGTTGGGGCGTGACATAAGGACCCCATACCGTCGTGGTGTGCCGCATCCGAGAGATCGAGTGACGCACCATAGGCCACGTCTGCCACACTCGTAGGAGCTAGCAGCGTGGAACACGGGACGTGCTTAGGGGTTCGCCACACGTCGTCCACGGAGGCAGACGCAAAGCGAAAGATGGACGATGTGACTTTAGACTGCAGTCTTTGTAGGTACGCAACATAGGAAACCGGTCGGCCGACCGAGGCAACGTAAGCACTCGGCCCGCAAATGAAGAGGCAAGCAGGGGCGGACGTCGTTGCTTAAGCAGGGATCCAACCGACCCATACAAGCCGACCACTACTCACGCGCTATAATGTTCGCTATGCCCGGACCACCAAGCTGGTAAACGCCCACCGTCTAGGCAAACGAAGCCCTTTAGGTGAACAGAACCAGCGAGATGGCCCAAGTACGCATCGCTAGGCACAAAGAATTTCTGAGGGACAAGGGACAAGGGACGGGAACGGCACGAGGTGTATGACTAGGCCGCACGTCACAAGCTTAAGGGCCTACTTCGTGGTGCCTGACCATGCACCGATTGCACGCAACTGAGGTACCAACCAAAAGCGGACTTCCTGCCCACGCGATGCTTGGATCGCTATGACACTAGACTACGTCCGTCACATTACGACTCAGCGAGGACCACGGCGTCGTGTGCTAAGCGATTTGCGCATCACGCAGGCAAGTGGGAACACGCCGTGGGATGGCTTTGAGGCAGCACGGTGCTTGGATCGCCGTGACATTGAAGCTCTAGCCATCGTCTCATCGCAAAGCTCGCGTCGTTGCTTAACGAAAGCCAAAGCCGTGTGCTAGGCAATTCGCGCATCGTGCAGTCCCCCACCGTCCCCCTATATGCACTCGCACGCACAGAACATGACAAGCAAACTTCCTGCCCACGCAGTGCTTGGATCGCCACGAAACTAGACCACGTCCGTCGCATTACGACTCAGCGAAGGCCATGGCGTCGTGTGCTAGGCGATTCGCGCATCGTACAGGCCTGTGGGAATACACCGTGGGACGGCTTCAAGGCTGCACGGTGCTTGGATCGCCACAACATTGAAGCTCTAGCCATCGTCTCATCGCAACGCTCGTGTCATTGCTTAACGAAAGCCAATGCCGTGTGCTAGGCGATTTGCGCATTGTGTAGTCCCCCACTGTCTGCCTATATGCACCCACATGCACAGAACGGGACAAGCAAACTTCTTGCCCACACGGTGCTTGGATCACCACGACACTAGACTACGTCTGTCGCATTACTTCTCAGAGAGGACCATGGCATCATGTTCTAGGTGATTCGTGCATCGCACAGGCCCGTCGGAACCAACCATGGGATGGCTTCAAGGCCGCATGGTGCTTGGATCGCCACGACATTGAAGCATTAGAAATCATCTCATTGCAACGCTCGCGTCGTTGCTTAATGAAAGCTAATGTTGCGTGTGCCAGGTGATTTGTGCATCACGCATGCCCCTACCGTCCCCCAAGAGTCACCCAAGCCCATGCGGTGCATGGATTGCCACGACACTATACCATGGTCGTGCGTATCCACTCGGCAATGGCCATAGCTTCGTGTGCTAGGCGATTCTCACAGGCCCGACGACCCGTTAGGGGATAGGAATGTCCCCCCACATATGCCTAGCCGGTGGCACAAGGATAGCTAGTTTTATGCTTGGGCAACCACTCGCCCCTTCATTAGCCATCCAAATGACGCCGACGGTGCTGTGGCACCAAGATGGATAATGAGGGGCAAGGGAAGCCACCACGTTCCTCATTAGCCATCCTGGTGCCGCGCTGAGGGACATGCCGCAGGACGCGGGCCGGGGGTGGCACGGCCCCAACGCAAGGGTATGTAATGCAATACCTCGGTGTGATTCACTCGGTAGGCATTCCCGCCGACAATATAGCCCATGATATAGCCCACAATGTGTCATGAAGTGCCTACAACGTCCACCTACATGGACCTCGACCAGGGGGCTTGACACCACATGCCCCCCTATAGTACATTTAGATGCAAAAACCCAAGTGACAACAGTAGCGTACATTTTGCCAGAGATTCATAATGGGTGTTTTACACAATACAAGGCCTCATTTGGCATGATTTTCATACCCAACTTGCTTCTAATTGATAGCATATGATACCCAAATGCTTCAAGATTATTTTTTTTTGAAAACATATTTTTTAATATTTAATAATTGCAGAAAATAGGGAAAAATCAGAAAAAATAGTAGAAAATTCTAGAAAATTTATATTAATTCATAAATTAATTTGTTTAGATTAGGATACAATATCCAAATGTTTCAAGATTATTTTTTTCAAAAAATAATTATTAATATTTAATAATTATGAAAAATAGGAAAAAATAAGATAAAATACTAAAAAATTCTGGAAAATTTATATTAATTCATAAATTAGTTTGTTTAGATGATATTTGGCGAGGGAAAAAAATTTGGATGGATTCGGAACACGATTAATCTAATTCGCCTCCCGAGTGTGACGAAATGTTCGTCGGGCAAGGGGCTTTGTTAAGAATAATTCATGGACTCGAAATATAATTGTAAAAGCACAAAAATGTCCACATTTGTGTGGTAATACATTCCGAATGACCCTCAATACGTCCCCAAGTAATGCCCAAGCCATCCCCCACGTCCCCCAAGCGTCCCCCATGCGTACCCCCATTGTCACGCGCCAACCCGACCTATAGAGGCTAGACTAGGGTGTGACCTATTCATTATCATTATTTTACGTCCTTAATTGTTTCCAAAAGTTTTTTTTTTGAAAAATCGACAGCATAACGGCTGTAATTAGGATCTTTGGTTTGACCTAATTTCTAAATACCTCGCAATTCCAAATCTTTAATTTGATTCCAACTAAAATTCCTATTTTGTCATCAACAGATATGCTTACTAATTATCTTCAAAGTCTCGTTTGGTTATCAAGCCTATCATGATAACTATGTCCCATTTATTTGTCAATTTTCTATCATGCAAGTACCTATTATCCTTTAGTTTACAAATGAGCACCTAAGTCAAATTAGATAGAATTAACTTAGTTGATTTTTTTTTTTCACGTAGTGGTTTAATTGCCTACGATAGCTACTATTCAAGATAATGAAAGCAAACAACTAAATAAAAAGTTCGTCTTGTTATAGATAGTACAATCCCAAAATTAGACCCAAATTACAACGGAGTCATTTACATCAATGAAATAAAGAGTTCACAAACAAACACAACATCCCTAATAGCATCCATGTTCACGAAAAGCATGCAATGCACATGGTTGTTCGAAATCTGCTTCACTTGTGACAAAAAAAGAGGGTGAGTCCTTATGAACTCAGCGAGGGGGAACAAGTGACAAGGTTTTGAAATTCTTTTCCGGTTAATTTTTGAAAACTCCTTTGAAAACATGTCATATAAAATAAGTAAATTCATAACAAAGCATAAATATAAATGAACACATTTACCCGTCTTTCCTCCCCGAGGTCATCTAGGAACCAAGCGAGAGTACTTAAACACATAGTAAAAAGGATACGTTTGATACGTACAGGACTCTAGAGGTGGCTCCTACGGGCTCAAGAGGTAGCTCCCACTGCTTTTAGGTGTAGCACTTTGCCCCGCATAGCACTTAGTTCTTGCCATTTGAGTTCATTTCCAATAGCCATTGTTGTAGCCGGCATCCATCACCCACTTATCGCTCCAACAAGTGTACTCCGGATGTACCCTAAATCCTACGACCCAACTCTCCGAGGAAGTCTAGCCCCCAAGCGAGAGAGGGAATTGGACCATGGTAGTCACGGTAGCACCGGCAAGCCCGATGCCGCCTTGCGTGTGTGAAACACTGCCATGCCAAAATGAAAGGTTGCAACCTTGTATGCAATGCACATTTATGCCATTTAACATTTCATATTAGGAGGTCAACAAAGTATTTTGCCTCCGAGCAAGATATGATCACATTTTGACATATTGGCACATAAGGCATTGCAAGAACATATAATCATTTCATATATCAATTTGAGAGCAATTAAACTTTCATGGGCAGCCAAGTAATCATGTACAAAGCAAGCCATAGAATATCTTTTAACAATTCACATTAGGAGGTCAACAAAGCAGGTTGCCTCCAGATACACGTATGATAACATATTGACAAGTAAACATACGAGGCATGTTTTGACATGTAAATTCACTTTGTAAAACACGTAGAAGCATATGAACATTTAACGGAAAGCCAAGTAACATCATATAAAACAAGTCATATAGCTCATTTTAGTTCACATATCAAGTGTTGAGATCATACACGCATGCTACGACACTTACACAAAACCGGGTGCAAGAATAGTTCACTTATCAATATGCAATCATCGGGAATCATGTTTAGAGCTATAAGGACAATTCCGGGCAGTCCATTAACATTTCTCAACATCAATTATAAGATACACATGAATAGTTTAGAACTTGGGAGTCTACTGGGCCATTAGGGCTTACAAGGTCGTGCTCGGGGTTGGTTTTGTTTGCTAAGCACCACAAGTAACACTTAAACCATTTCAAGCATACTTAAAATTTATTGGGCAGCCTACTAACCTAACAATTGAACACATTTAACCATAGGATCATCACTTAGCAAGTTTTCATAAGCAATAGGGCCTCAATTCGTACTTACACATGCGATTAAGCAACAATTCATCAATTAACGAACCCAAGCCATGCATCAGCCAAATTAAGTATCCTCAACCATCCAAAACAGCCCACACAACTTCTAATTGCCACAATTCCAAGCATTCAATACCACAAGTAAAGTTTCAACATGATTCAAAGCATATTACCAAGCCAAAACCCTACTGCAATGGTCTGTTTTTCTACATTCATTTAGCCAAGAAAATAATATCCAATTTCAGTGAATAAATTTCAAATTGAAGCTTAACGAGTGATTTAAATCTAGGAACAAACCTCGCATCATTTGGAGTTCGGACTTAGGAGTTATGGCCAAAACCGTGAGACTACACAAAACTGTCCAGATTCGTATACATTTCGATATTTACTACTTTTGAGGCCTTTAAACTCAAAATTAGCCTTAGCCTATTTCTGCCAAATATGTTCAGAACTGACCAATCTAGTGGAATACCAAATTTCATGCATTTGGACCATCATTTACTAGGCCAAAACTGTTTTGTTATACAAGGTCAGAAAGTTGCCAGAAACCTACTTCATACTTCCTAGTTTTCCAGATTTAGACACCTTTCGATATTTGGCCATTTTGGAGGTCTTAGAATCAAAATTGGCCTTGGACTATTTCTACAAAAAAATGTTCAGAACGGACAAAACTAGTGACCTACCAATTTTCATGCATTTTTATCAACGTTTACTAAGCCAAAAGCACTTCGTTCCACAAGGTCAGTAAGCAGCCAGTAAAAAAAATGTGTTTACATATCTTCAAGTTTCTAGCCATTATCAAGCCATGCATGAGTAGATAAGCTCATATACACCCATATACAACAACTACAGAGGTATATATAGCCATATGAGAGCATGCATGTGAGTTTTGAAAGCTTTTAAAAGAGTTTAACTCTCACCTTAGCCTATTAATGGATGAAAATGCAAGATTGCTCTTTGAATCGCACAAATAGCCCCTATTCCTTGCTTTGGCCGAGAGGTTGCTTGTTTTTCCTTAAATCCTAGCTTAGTTAGCTTGTGTAGGAGGTGTGCATGTGTTTAGAACAAAAAGAAATGGAAGAAAACCATCAAAACTTTACCTAGGCCGAAAATGATGAGTTATGAGCTTGTATGAGACTTTCTTGCGTGTTTGCTTGCTATGGCTTTCTATGGCCGAGCTTGGAAGAGTCTTAGAGAGTCCTTGAGAGCTTGTGAGGAGTCTTGGATTCTCAAGAGGTTGCTAGAACCGAAATGGAGAGAGAATGGGAGAGTTGAGAGGAAAAATGAGAGTTTGAAGTGTTTATTTGTGTGTATTCATGTTTGTGTTGGTTTTGGTGAGTTGATAGGGCATGTTTGTGTTGTGTTTTGTGTATAATCTGAATTTTAATTGTGTGTAGGCTGGCTTGGTCGAAAATGGCCTAGTCTTGGTCAAAATGTCTTTGTTTTGTCTTGTTGTAGCTATTAGTTGAGCATGTAAGAGTTGTATAGGCTTTGTGTCTTGTGTAGAATGTTTAGGGTTTAGGAAAAGTGCTTAGGGTTTAGCATGTGTGTAAGAGAATGTTGGGTATGTTTAGAGGTTAGTGAGATTTTGTCTTGTAGTGGGTTTAAAATATGGTATTTAGATATTAGTGGATTTTGTAGAAAAAGGAGATTAGGTATATTATATTGGGGATGGTTTGGATGATGATAGAATTTTGTCTTGTAGTGAATTTGAATTAAGAATATAATAATGGTTAGTGGGTTATGTAGGATTATTTTATTGTCTTGTGCTTTGTGCGGGAATCTTTATTGATTAGCGTGCAGGCACGCATTCCTAGGTCTAGGGCATAAATTACGAGGTAGACACGAACTACGGGGTAAAACACGTACTTCAAGTCTAAGGCACATACTTCAAGACAAATGCACGGATTCCAAAGTAAAAGCATGCAATCCTAGGTGAATGCACGTAAACTAATGCAAGGCATGTAATTCAATGCAATACACGTAAATCAATGTATGACACTTAAATCTAGGTTAAGGCACGCAATTCAAGGTCAGGGCACACGAAACGAGGTAACACACATAAATCGAGGATTAGGGCACACAATTCTAGGACAAGGCACGTATGACGAGGCATGCACAAAAACCAAGACATGGCACGTAATCCAAGGTCGGTTATATAATTATGGGTCTATGGCACGCAAATTGAGGTAAGACACGTTATTCGGGGTCAGGCCTCACACCTATAGTGCCCCATAGTGCCCCAACAGCCCCCTACGTGCGCACTGTCGTGAGGCCTACAGGACTAACGCGTGCACCTTCGTGCAGCAAGCACGCCACATGAGCGCACAATCGTGGCCCATGAGCGCACCGTCGTGTGGCGTGCGCACTTGGTCGTGTGGCATGCGGGACCCATGCGTGTTCCACCGTGCGTCATGGGCGCCACATGCGAACACCGTTGTGCGGCATGTGCGCCCCATGCGCGCACCATCGTGCGGCATGGTGTGCGGCATGCGCGCCCCATGCGCGCAGCATCATGCGGAATAGGAGCACCATGCGTGCACCATCGTGCGGCATGGGTGCCCAATGCGCATACCATCGTGCGGCATGGGCGCATGTTACGTGTACCATCGTGCAGCATGGGCACACCATGCGCGCACCATCGTGCAACATGGGTGCACCATGCGTACACTTTGGAAAAACAGGCGTGCCCCAGGCGTGCACCTTCGTGCCGCATGGGGGCCACATGTGCGCACCATGGTGCAATATGCGCGCCCGATACGCGTACCATCGTACGGCATGGGCGCCCCATGCTCGCACCATCGTGGGACATGCGAGCACCTTCATGTGGCATGCGCGCACCACCTTCGTGTGGTATGCGCGCACCATCGTGCGGCATGGGCGCCCCATGCTCGCAACTTTGTGTGGCATGCGGGCTACATGCACAGACCATCGTGCGGCATGTGCGCCTTATTGTCGCCCATCCGCGTGCCATGCGTGTCCAACAGTTGCCCTATGGTTGCCCATCCAAGCGCACGTAATGCACATGGGGGCGCATCACCTCGCCCCATTCGCGTGCCCTATCGTCACCCAACTACTTCTCCATAGTGCCCCATGCGCGACCCCACTGCTTGCAAAGCCATGCCCCAACTGTGTGCCAGGCTGTGGCTCATCCGAGGCCCCAAGTACGTGCCCCATATACGTGCCCCATTCGAGGCCTAATCGTATGCCGTCGTGCAACACCGTGGGCAGCCGTGCTGCAACCGTTCACCAACGTGCCCAGCCGTGTCGAAGATAGGGGCAACCTAACCTCAATCACCGTTAATGCTAAGGGAAGAACGTTAGGCACCTATGCGGGCCGGCAGAACACAAGGTCGGATTCAAATTTGTTGCCTCTCTTACCAAGCAAGCATAGGTTGTCTAACACTTGGGCACTCGAGGTAATGCACGGGGTCGACCAGCAGTGGGCCCGTTCACACATAGCACTTGGGCATCATTGGGCATATCACTTTAGCATAACACTTAGGCATAGCAGTTGGGTGCACATAGCACTTGGGCATCATTGGGCATAGCACATAGCGCATAGCACTTGGACATCATTGGGCATAGCACTTGGGCATCCTTAGGCATAGCACATAGCACTTGGACATCCTTGGGCATAGCACATAGCACTTGGGCATAATTGGGCATCATCGTTGCCTTAAAACCACACAACACTTGCGGCGGCACTTATGCACGTAGCGAGCGTGGAAAACTAACTTGGGCTAATGTTATTCGGACTTGGTCGCAGAGCACTTGGCAACACTTGGGTATTCGCACGTCGACACTTGGGTACAGGTTATGACTTACTTAGGCACTTGAGACACACTTGGGGAGTGGCATAGGGCGTCGAACCTCTTGGCCCGTTTGGGAGAAATAGTATTGGTTGATGGGATGGGATTTGATTGCGAATGGGGGCGGAGATAGGCGAAGAGGGGGGAGGGATGAATCGGAGCGATAAATGGCTGAATCTCAGTAGATCGTGGCAGCAAGGCCACTCTGCCA
>CM075776.1:33738356-33740856 GCA_037974665.1 Ehretia macrophylla
TTCTGCCCATGCGGGTCTTAGATCGCCACGACTCTAGACCACGTCCGTAGCATTACGACTCAGCGAGAACCATGGCGTGGTATGCTAGGCGATTTGCGCATCGCGCAGGCCAGTGGGAACACACAGTGGGATGGCTTCGAGGCTGCACGGTGCTTGGATCACTACGACATTGAAGCTCTAGCCATCGTCTCATCGCAACGCTCGCGTCGTCGCTTAACGAAAGCCAATGCCATGTGCTAGGCGATTCGTGCATTATGCAGTCCCCCACCGTCCATCTATATGCACCCACATGCACAGAACAGGACAAGCAAACTTTCTGCCCGCAGGGTGCTTGGATCACCATGGCACTAGACCACGTCCGTCGTATTACGACTCAGCGAGGACCATGGCATCATGTGTTAGGCGATTCGCGCATCGCACAGGCTCGTCGGAACCAACCGGGGGACGGCTTCAAGGCCGCACGGTGCTTGGATCGCCACGACATTGAAGCATCAGCAATCGTCTCATCGCAACGCTAGCGTCGTTGCTTAACGAAAGCCAATGCTGCGTGTGCCAGGCGATTTGCGCATCACGTAAGCCCCCACTGTCCCCCAAGAGTCACCTAAGCCCACACGGTGCTTGGATCGCCACGACAATATACTATGGTCGTGCGTATCCACTAGGCAACGGCCATAGCTTCGTGTGCTAGGCGATTTGTGTCTCGTACAGGCCCAACGATGCGTTAGGGACGGGAATGTCCCCCCATGTATGCCTAGCCAGCAGCACAAGGATAGCTAGTTTTGTGCATGGGCAACCACTCGCCCCCTCATTAGCCATCCAAATGATGCTGATGGTGCTGCGACACCAAGATGGATAATGAGGGGCTAGGGAAGCCACCACGTTCCTCATTAGCCATCCTGGTGCCGCGCCGAGGGACATGCTGGGGGACATGAGGCGGGGGTGGCACGGCCCCAACGCAAGGGTTTGTAATGCAATACCTCGGTATGATTCACTCGATAGGCATTCCCGCCCATAATATAGCCCACGATATAGCCCACAATATGCCACGAAGTGCCCACAACGTCCTCCCACGTGGACCTCGACCAGGGGGCTTGACACCACATACCCCCCTAAAGTACATTTAGATGCAAAAACCCAAGTGACAATAGTAGCGTACATTTTGCCAGAGATTCATAATGGGTATTTTACACTATACAAGGCCCCATTTGGTATGATTTTCGTACCCAACTGGCTTTTAATTGATAGCATATGATATCCAAATGCTTCAAGATTATTTTTTTCGAAAAAATATTTTTTAATATTTAATAATTGCGGAAAATAGGGAAAGATCAGAAAAAATAGTAAAAAATTCTAGAAAATTTATATTAATTCATAAATTAATTTTTTTAGATTATGATACAATATCCAAATGTTTCAAGATTATTTTTTTTGAAAAAATAATTTTTAATATTTAGTAATTATGAAAAATAGGGAAAAATAAGATAAAATACTAGAAAATTCTAAAAAATTTATATTAATTCATAAATTAATTTGTTTAGATGATATTTGGCATGGAAAATAAATTTGGATGGATTCGGAACCGGATTAATCTAATTCGCTTCCCTAGTGTGACAAAATGTTCGTCGGGCAATGGACTTTGTTAAGAATAATTCATGGACTCGAAAAACAATTGTAAAAGCACAAAAATGTCCACATTTGTGTATTAATACATTCCGAATGACCCTCAATACGTCCACAAGTAGGGCCCAAGCCGTCCCCCACGTCCCCCAAGCGCACCCCCATAGTGCCCCAAACCTGTGCCCCAACAACCCCCTACTGTGCACCATCGTGCGGCAAGCATGCCACATGCGTGAACCATCACGGCCTATGCGCGCACCGTCGTGCGGCGTGAGCGCCTGGTCGTGCGGTATGCGCGGCCCATGCGTGCACCACCATGCGGCATGGGCGCCACATACGCACACCGTTGTGAGGCATGCGTGCCCCATGCGCGCACCGTCGTGTGGCATGTTATGCGGAATGCGCGCCACATGTGCGCACCATCGTGCTGCATGGGCGTACATAGAACGTACCGTTGTGCGGCATGCGCGCCACATGCGCGCACAGTCATGCGGCATGGGCGCCCCATATGGGCACCTTCGTGCGGCATGCGCGTACCATCGTGCGGCATAGGCGCCCCTTGTGCGCACCATCGTGCGGCATGGGCGCCCCTTGCACGCACCATCGTGCGGCATGGGCGCACCATGCTCGTACCATCGTGCAGCATGGGCCCCCCATGTACGCACCATTGCGCGGCATGCACGCAACTTGGTGCAGCATGCGGGCCACATGCGCACACTATCGTGTGGTATGTGCGCCCCATGTGCACACCTTCGTGCGGCATGTGCGCCCCATTGTCGCCCATCCGTGCGCCATTTATGTCCAATCGTCGCCTTATGGTTTCCCATCCGCGTGCACGTAATGCACATGGGGGTGCATCACCTCGCCCCATGCGCGCGCCCCA
>CM075776.1:33748356-33750856 GCA_037974665.1 Ehretia macrophylla
TCTCATCGCAACGCTCGCGCCGTTGCTTAACGAAAGCCAAAACTGTGTGCTAGGCGATTCACGCTTCGCGCAGTCCCACACCATCCCCCTATATGCACCCGCACACACAGAACAGGACAAGCAAACTTCCTACCCACGCGGTGCTTGGATTGCCACAACACTAGACCACGTCTGTCGGATTACGACTTAGTGAGGACCATGGCGTCATGTGTTAGGTGATTCACGCATCGCACAGGCCCGTGGGAACACACAGTGGGACGACTTCGAGGCTGCACAGTGCTTGGATTGCCACGACATTGAAGCTCTAGCCATCATCTCATCGTAACGCTCGTGTTGTTGCTTAACAAAATCCAAAGCCGTATGCTAGGTGATTCGCGCTTCGCGCAGTCCCCCACCGTCCTTCTATATGCACCTGTACGCACAGAACAGAACAAGCAAACTTTCTGCCCACGCGGTGCTTGGATCGCCACAACACTAGACCACGTCTGTCGCATTATGACTCAGCGAGGACCATGGCGTCATGTGTTTGGCAATTCGCGCATCGCATAAGCCCGTGTGAACACACAATGGGATGGCTTCGAGGCTGCACGGTGCTTGGATTGCCACGACATTGAAGCTCTAGCCATTGTCTCATCGCAATGCTCGTGTCGTTACTTAACAAAAGCCAATGCCGTGTGCTAGGCGATTCGCGCATTGTGCAGTCCCCCACCGTCCGCCTATATGTACCCACATGCGCGGAACGGGACAAGCAAACTTCCTGCCCACGCGGTGCTTGGATCGCCACGACACTAGACCACGTCCGTCGTATTACAACTCAGCGAGGACTATGGCATTATGTGCAAGGCGATTCGCGCATCGCATAGGCCCGTCGGAACCAACCGGGGAACGACTTCAAGGTCGCATGGTTCTTGGATCGCCACGACATTAAAGCATCAGCAATGGTCTCATTGCAACGCTCGCATCGTTGCTTAACGAAAGCCAATGCCACATGTGCCAGGTGATTCACGCATCACGCATGTCCTCACTGTTCCCCAAGAGTCACCTAAGCCCGCGCGGTGCTTGGATCGCCACGACACTATACCATGGCCGTGCGTATCCACTCGGCAACGGCCATAGCTTCGTGTGCTAGGCGATTCACGTATCGCATAGTCCTAACAAAGTGTTAGGGGACAGGAATGTCCCCCTACGTGTGCCTAGCCGGCGGCACAAGGATAGCTAGTTTTGTGCTTGGGCAACCACTTGCCCTCTCATTAGCTATCCAAATGACGGTGACGGTGCTGCGATACCAAGATGGATAATGAGGGGCTAGGAATCCACCACGTTCCACATTAGCCATCCTGGTGCCGCGCCCAGGGACATACCGAGGGACGCAGGGCGGGGATGGCACGGCCCCAACGCAAGGGTATGCAATGCAATACCTCGGCGTGATTCACTCGGTAGGCATTCCCGCCCACAATATAACCCACAATATAGCCCACAATGTTCCATGAAGTGCCTACAACGTCCCCCTACATGGACCTCGACCAGGGGGCTTGACACCACATACCCCCCTATAGTACATTTAGATGAAAAAACCCAAGTGACAGCAGTAGCGTACATTTTGTCAGAGATTCATAATGGGTGTTTTACATTATACAAGGCCCCATTTGGCATGATTTTCGTACCCAACTTGCTTCTAATTGATAGCATATGATACCCAAATGCTTCAAGATTATTTTTTTGGAAAAAATATTTTTTAATATTTATTAATTATGGAAAATAGGGGAAAAATAGAAAAAATAGTAGAAAATTTTGAAAAATTTATATTAATTCATAAATTAATTTGTTTAGATTAGGACATAATATCCAAATGTTTCAAGATTATTTTTTTCAAAAAAATAATTTTTAATATTTAATAATTACGAAAATAGGGAAAAATAAGATAAAATACTAGAAAATTCTGAAAAATTTATATTAATTCATAAATTAATTTGTTTAGATGATATTCGGCATGGAAAAATATTTTGGATGTATTTAGAACACGATTAATCTAATTCACCTACTGAGTGTGATGAAATGTTCGTCGGGCAAGGGACTTTGTTAAGAATAATTCGTGGACTCGAAATCCAATTGTAAAAGCACAAAAATGTTCACATTTATGTGGTAATACTTTCCGAATGACCCTTAATACGTCCCCAAGTAGTGCCCAAGCCGTCCCCCACGTCCCCCAAGCGTCCCCCAAGCATACCCCCATATTGCCCTAAACTTGCGCCCCAACAGCCCCCCACATACGCACTATTGTGCGGACTGCAGGACCCACGCGCGCACCTTCGTGCGGCAAGCATGCCAAATGCGCGCTCCATCGCGGCCCATGAGAGCACCGTCGTGCGGCGTGTGCGAATGGTCGTGCGGCATGTGCGCCCCATGCGCGGACCATTGTGCGGCATGGGTGCCACATGCGCGCACTGTTGTGCGGCATGCGCACCCCAATGACCCACCGTCGTGCAGCATACGCGCCCCA
>CM075776.1:33758356-33760856 GCA_037974665.1 Ehretia macrophylla
GGTGTGCCGTATCCGAGAGATCGAGCAATGCACCATGGGCCACGTCTGCCGCACTCGTAGGAGCTAGCAGCGTGGAACACGGGACGTGCTTAGGGGTTGTACCACGTCGTCCACGGAGGCAGAGGCAAGGCGAAAGATGGACAATGTGACTTTAGACTGCCGTCTTTGTAGGTACGCAACACAGGAAACCGTTTGGCCGACCAAGGCAACATAAGCACTCGGCCCGCAATTGAAGAGGCAAGTAGGGGCAGATGTCGCTGATCAAGCAAGGATCTAACCGACCCACACAATCCAACCATTACTCACACGCTATCACGTTCATTATACCCAGGCCACCAAGCCGATAAATGCCCACCGTCTAGGCAAACGAAGCCCTTCAGGCGAACGGAACCAGCGAGATGGCCCAAGCACTCAGCGCTAGGCACGAAGAATTTCTGAAGGACAAGGGACAAGGGACAGGAATGGCACGAGGTACATGACCAGGTCGTACGTCGCAAGCTTAAGGGCCTACTTCGTGGCGCCTGACCATGCACCGATTGCACGCAACTAAGGTACCAACCGAAAGCAGACTTCCTGCCCATGCGGTGCCTGGATCGCCACGACACTAGTACACGTCCGTCGTATTACGACACAGTGAGGACCATGGCGTCGTGTTCTAGGCAATTCGTGCATCGAGCAGGCCAATGGGAACACACCGTGGGACAGCTTCGAGGCAGCACGGTGCTTGGATTGCCATGACATTGAAGCTCTAGCCATTGTCTCATCGCAACGCTCACGTCGTTTCTTAACGAAAGCCAAAGCCGTGTTCTAGGCGATTCACGCATCGTGCAGTCCTCCACAGTCCCACTATATGCACCCGCACGCACGAAACGAGACAAGCAAACTTCTTACCCACGCGGTGCTTGGATCGCCACGACATTTGACCACGTCCATCGCATTACAACTCAGCAAGGACCATGGCGTCGTGTTTGAGGCGATTCGCACATCGCACAAGCCTATGAGAACACACCATGGGACGATTTCGACGCTGCACAGTGCTTGGATTGCCACGACATTGAAGCTCTAGCCATCGTTTCATCGCAACGCTCGCATCGTTACTTAACGAAAGCCAATGTCGTGTGCTAGTCGATTCGCGCATTGTGCAGTACCCCACCGTCCGCCTATATGCACCCACATGCATGGAACGGGACAAGCAAACTTTATGCCCACACGGTGCTTGGATCGTCAGGACACTAGACCACGTCCGTATCATTATGACTTAGCGAGGACCATGGCATCTTGTGCTAGGCGATTCGCGTATCGCACAGGCCTGTCAGAACCAACCGGGGGATAGCTTCAAGGCCGCATGGTGCTTGGATGACCACGACATTGAAGCATCAGCAATCGTCTCATCGCAATGCTTGCATCGTTGCATAACGAAAGCCAATGCTGCGTGTGCCAAGCGATTCGCACATCACGCATGCCTCCACCGTCCCCCAAGAGTCACCCAAGCCCACGCGGTGCTTGGATTGCCACGACACTATACCATGGCCATGCGTATCCACTCGGCAAAGGTCATAGCTTCGTGTGCTAGGCGATTCACGCATCTTAAGGATAGCTAGTTTTGTGCTTGGGTAACCACTCGCCCCCTCATTAGCCATCCAAATGATGCCGATAGTGCTGCGGCTCCAATATGGATAATGAGGGGCTAGGGAAGCTACCACGTTCCTCATTAGCCATGCTGGTGCCCCATAGTGCCCCCAACCAGTGCCCTAACAGCCTTCCACGTGAGCACCGTCGTGCGGCCTACAAGACCCACGCGCCCACCTTCGTGCAGCAAACACGTCACATGTGCGCACCATCGCGGCCCATGCGTGTACCGTCATTTGGTGTGAGCGCCTGGTTGTGCGGCATGCGTGTCCCATGCGCACACCACCGTGCGGTATGGTCGCCATATGCTCGTACAGTTGCGTCGCATGCACGCCCCATCGTGCGGCATAGTGTGCGGCATGCGCGCACCATTGTGCGGCATGGGCGCACCATACGCGTCCCGTTGTGCAGCATGAGCGCCATATGCGTGCACCGTTGTGCGGCATGGGCACCCCATCCGCGCACCTTCGTGCTGCATGTGTGCCCCATGTACGCACCATCGTGCGGCATGGGTACCCTATGAGCAAACCATCGTGCGGTATGGGCGCACCATGCTTGTACCTTCGTGCATCAGACGCACCCCAGGCGAGCACCTTCATGCGCAGGCGCGTCCTATGTGCGCACCATCGTGCAGCATGGGCGCACTATGCGTGCACCATCGTATGGCATGGATGAACCATGCGTGCACCTTCGTGCGGCATGGGCGCCGTATGAGCGCAACCTCGTGCGGCAAGGGCACCCCATACGTGTACCTTCGTGCTGAATGCGGGCCACATACGCATACCATCGTGCTGCATGGGCGCCCTATGCACGTACCTTCATGCCGTATGCGGGCTACATGCGCGCATCATAGTACGGCAAGGGCACCCCA
>CM075776.1:33765856-33770856 GCA_037974665.1 Ehretia macrophylla
AAGCAGGGTTTCGGGGTCTTTAGACGTGCCTTATAGTGACCTAGGAGGATTGGTGAAGTCGGTTTCCAAAACTCGTGGCTCGTTTGAAAGTAGTAGAGTTTGGTAAGTTGGGGTCACTTTCATGATTTTGTGTGTTTTCATAGAATATTGCTTATAGAATGCTTATATTGCTTATATAATGCTTATATTGCTTATAGAATGCTTATATTGCTTATAGAATGCTTATATTGCCTATAGAATGTTT
This sequence comes from Ehretia macrophylla, assembly GCA_037974665.1. Taxonomy (NCBI): domain Eukaryota; kingdom Viridiplantae; phylum Streptophyta; class Magnoliopsida; order Boraginales; family Ehretiaceae; genus Ehretia; species Ehretia macrophylla. The sequence goes on from CM075776.1 coordinate 33,766,101, forward strand.
ATAATGTTTATAATGTTTATAGAATGTTTATAATGCCTATAGAATGCTTATAATGTCTATAGAATACTTATTATTGCTTGATAATGTTGTTGGTGTTGTTCTTGTTACATATTTGATTGTAAATGCTTGTTAATGCTTGTTAATGCTTATTACGCTTGTTAGAGTTGATTGTTGATTGAAATGTTTATCAATTGTTGATAATGCTTGATATCTTGTTTATCGCTCGTTTATCGCCTTGTATCGAGTCTTGCATTGCATAGTGTCCAGCGCGTGAGTGATGGGCCTCTCTGGGTAGCCTCGGGTTGCCAGTGTTGGTTGCTCTAGCTCCGTGGCTATTCCCTTTTCTCGCTTGGGTTGCCTGCCAGGGAGATTTGGGTCGTAGAATTGATGGTTACTCCCGGGGTATTCCAAACTGGTGATATAAGGTGGTTGCGTGCTTATTGTCATCGTTGTCAACATCAAGCTCGAGATTGATGTATCGCTCGTGAAATGGTATATTGCTCGTAAGAGTGAACCATAGCCTTCAGAGTGTGGTATAGCTTTGAATGGTTGTGTTAATGCTTTTAGTAATTGCTTATTGTATTGATTGTTTGTCTTGATTGCTTATGTATCAGTTATGTTGCTTAACTGTCTTATTTGCATTGCACGACTTTCTTTCTCTCCAATTCGATATCTGTCTCGCCCTCACTGAGTATACGTGTTGTGTATACTCACTCCTCACTACCACATTTCAGGAAATGTCATGTTAGCTGAAAAGTTCGTGATTTCGTGAAAGTTCGTGCCTAAAGAGTTGTCTTGTGTGCCTATGTGGCTTGAGTGTCGAAGTTGTAAAGATATATGCTTTCATATGTTGTATGTATTTATTGTTAAAAGAAATGTAATTTAAATTTATCTAAGTAGTTGAGGTGAATTGATAAGCTAGTTTATGTAATCAGTTAGCATAGCTTAACTTCACTGAATGTTTGTAATGTCTAGAGGAAAAGAGTTAGAATGGCATGATAGTTTATTTTATGCAGTAGCTTAGTATGGTTTAATTGTCTAGTTTGAATGTACTTGTCAAAAATGAAAAGCGATATGTTAGCTTTTAAATTTGAAATGTATGTATACTTGCTGAGTTTAATTGTTGAGAACCAAGGCTCGGATGGCCTTGAGGTGGTTGAATGTTTGGACATGGTATTGGTCCACTTATATACTGTCGCAGGTTTGCTTTTTGCCTAGAAACAGGGGAGACTCCGTCCGTTTTTCCTAAAATTTTTGCCCGGGTTTGGATTTGGGTTGTGATTAGATTGATTGATAGAACTCCCGGTCTTGAGAGGGATCGGGGCGTTACAGGTGGTATCAGAGCTTGTTTAGCTCATAAGCCGGGACAGGGTCCTCGGTCTGGTGGGTAGTGGTCCTTGAATGTGTGCTTGTTAAGTGTGTCTTGAAAGTGTATTCTTGTATGTGAGATTGTGTGTCTTGACATGAATGTGTGCTCCTATGTGATATAGTTATGTGTTATGTGTTAATTGTGTGCTAAGTGAAGTAAAGTGTCTAGTTGTGCATTGAATTGACCTATCGAATTGGCATTGTGAATCGAATCGACCTCGTGAAATTGTTATTTGCTTGAAGTATTGCTTGTAATATGTGTATTGAAATGTCTTGAATTGGTTATGCCGTGATTTGAATTGATTATGTTGTGCTTGACTTGATTGTTGTGCTTGAGTGACTTTGTTGAATAAACTGTTTCGTAAACTTGCTTGAATAATGGTTTAAGGCATGTGTATAACTGTGATATATTGGCATTCATACATGTCCTACGGAAATGGTAAGTAAGTCCTCTTCCTCCCCTGAAGAAAGTGGTTCACCGCTGGCTTTTCAAGGTGTATGGATTGGCAGGAAATGAATGGCATTTGACTAGCCTTTATTTGGGAATTGGTGTTTGCTTTTGGAGCTCGGTTATTGGCAAATCTCTATGGTCCTCCTCTGTGCTTAACAGTTGTGAAAGAATAGCTTTCTCTTGGGGTTTTATTTGGGTATTCTTTGGAGACTTCTATTGGCACTTCTTGGTAGACTTGGCTATTGGGTTTTCAGTCGGACTTACTGCATGGTATTATCTATGGTATATGTGTCTCGGTCTTTATTGGAGTGTTACTGGTATTCCTTATTGGAAATTCTTCAATGGTATTCTCTAGGATTCTTAGTGGTCATTTATTTAGTATTACTTATTGGGCAATTCTTGGTACTTTCTTATTGGAGCATTGTTCGGGTATTTTCTTTGGCATCCCTCAGTTGGTTTGGTAACTGGAATTCCTATCAGACTCATTATCTCATATTACTTACGGTATTCTTTGGAATTCTTATTGGGCATTCTACTAGTATTTTCCTTATTGGCATTTATTGGAAGATCCTACACTTGGAATTCTGATTGGACATATTATCTTGTATTGTTTACGGCTTCTCCTTCGGCCTTTCCACTCAGGGGAATCTATACTTGCTGTTTGACTAAGATGTTGTGGTAGGAACTCAGTGATTGGAAGATTTCATTTAGAGGTTGGCCTTTGGTATTCTTCTCTATATTCCTTTACAGAACTTTCAGCTGGGTCTATTTACGGTAATCAGCATTGCATGAGGTACATCTACTCTGGCTATCTCTTAACTTTCTTATTGGGTACTTGTTAGACTTCTATTGAAGATTCTTAAATAGGGTATTCCTTCGGTACTCTTCCTACCATTAGTATGTGGTATTGATAATATCTACAGTATCTTTGCTTCAGTCTTTAGTTGGTATTTCCTCGGCATTCTTGATTGGGACTTCTATTCGGGATTTCCTACAAGCATTCTTATATACTATCTTGCTCAGCAACCGATGAAGATTAGTCAGAGCTGGATTTTAGATGATGCAGAGTCCTATTGGATGAAGAATTGCGAGGACGCAATTGTTTTAAGGGGGGAAGGATGTGATAACCCGAACCCGGCATGCATTTAATAGCACTTGACTGCATTTGATTAAATGTTTAATTAGTTAAATCAACCAATTTGCACTGTTTTAATATTTCTCTTGGAAGCATTTAGTAGTTATATATTGAATAATTAAAAGATTATTACCTATTTCTAATAATTATAGTAATTGAATTTATTCTCTTGTGATTAATTAAGTGTCATCTTAAATGTTAGGGTTTAATTGTATTTGACTACGTGTTTATATTAAGTTCATTTGTAGCTTAATATTAACTTCATAATTCTTTAAAATATTCTAGAAACAGTTAAATTAATTATTTTAAATGAATATTGATTACCTTGATTGTTTTGATTATTTTAATAATCGGTTTTGGTTGTTTTGCATTAAAATCACTCGGTTTTCAAATAAATGAGAAAAGTAACTCCGAACCAGAGTAAATTTTAAACTATGATACTTTTCAAAAATGATATATTTTCTTAGATTCTTTGAGATTTAATTGATACTTCTTTGTTGACGCAAGTGCATAGCATATCGAGAGCGATAGTTAGATAGCGGTTCCTAGTCCTCAACAAATAGTGAAAACTAGTATTTTAGTGCCTTAAATTTTATAATTTAATTGTTGTTAGCTAGAATTGATATTTCCTTAGTTGTTTTAGCCTAAAAATGCATGAAATAAGCCTATTTGACCAAGTTTAAGTTAGTTTGACCAAAGCCTTGACCATTTGACCATTGTCATTCTTTATTTAAGCATGAAATAAGAAATAAAAGAAGCAAAAACCAGAAAAATAAAGAGCCATGGCCGAAACCATGGAGGAAAAAGAAAAAAAAACATTTCAACTTCAAATCTTCATTTCGTCGCGTGAGCTTGTGCGGGGTGGTTTCCGAGGCATCCAGCGTGGTTTCCCTAGCGTCTAGGAGCGTCTAAGGTGAGGGTTTCATCGTTATTTGCGCATTTGAAATATTTGTATCTAAACTTTGATTTTCAAATTTTATGCGTAGATCGTTAGTTTAATCGTTTTAATGCTTAAAGAATGTTCCTTGTTGATTGTAGAACATGTATTTATAGCTTTTTAACATTTTCTGCGGTTGAATATTGAAATTGAAATATAAATTGTATAATGAATAGTAAATTGTGAATAGTAAACCCCCATTTCGATGAAGTTGCTCCGTTACGCGTTCTGTTGATGTAGGAAGATGCTAGATATGCTAGAATGCCTAAATGTGTGGTTTAATTGGAATGTGTAATGGAAAAATGGAGAAAAACAGCTTGGTGAAAGTCGGGGTCGTTTAGGTCGAGTTTAGCGTTTTCTCGTTTTGCGTGATGGCATTATTTCGGGAGGCCATGGAAGCACTTTTGGTGTGATTATGGCGTTGGTTGGGTGTTTCGTTAGTATAGTTGTAGTTCAAAGGAGCAAAGGGGGAAATCGGGACTTTGCGTGAATTCCAGGGTTAAGCAGGGTTTCGGGGTCTTTAGACGTGCCTTATAGTGACCTAGGAGGATTGGTGAAGTCGGTTTCCAAAACTCGTGGCTCGTTTGAAAGTAGTAGAGTTTGGTAAGTTGGGGTCACTTTCATGATTTTGTGTGGTTTCATAGAATATTGCTTATAGAATGCTTATATTGCTTATAGAATGCTTATATTGCCTATAGAATGTTTATAATGCTTATAGAATGTTTATAATGTTTATAGAACGTTTATAATGCCTATAGAATGCTTATAATGTCTACAGAATACTTATTATTGCTTGATAATATTGTTGGTGTTGTTCTTGTTACATATTTGATTGTAAATACTTGTTAATGCTTGTTAATGCTTA
>CM075776.1:33775856-33783356 GCA_037974665.1 Ehretia macrophylla
CATAATTCAATACCTTACACTTCTATTCGACCTAACATTTTAGGTGTAGTCTTCCGAACACAAGTTCTAGCTACACAAGTTCCTTGATTCCAACATCCCTATATCTTGTTATACTAAAGAATCATCATCCTTGTTAAACTCAGTCTCCAGAGTTGCTTACATGTCTTGAGGTTATCCATTGTTAAGTCACTTAAATACACTATTTATCTCTTAATAATCTAACTTGAAACTCACTAGGATACACCATATTAGATTCATCAATGCTTAATTCCAATCAAGTAAGGGCACTAACATGCCAGTGTGCATGACACATAATACATATAGTCCACAAAGGCACATGATATTCAATGCTCAAAGCAATTAAAGCACATTAACACATATAAACAAGACATTATAATTACCTTAGGGCTTCTACCCATGGTCCGAGAGTTGAACTCGACTAATGCCTAGTTAGTAAACTAAGCTCTGATACCATTCTAATAATGGTGTCACGCCCTAACCCGACCTAAGAAGGCTAGACTAGGGTATGACCCAATTCATTTATACTATTTCACAGTCTTAGCCTTTTGTTATGATTTAATGCTTAACGTTGGCCTAGAACTCCAAAAGTTTTTCTGAAAAACCGGCAGCATGACGGTTATATTTAAGGCCTTTGGTTTGACCTAATTTCCTAAATGCCACAAAACTTCTAATCATTGTTTCGATTCCAACTAAGATCCCTATTGTATCATCAAACCGATATGCCTATTGATCAACTCGAAAGTCTCATTTGATTAACAAGCCTAACAAGATAACTATGATCTGTTTATTTGCCAATTCCCTTACGTGAGTACCTGTTATCCTTTAGCCTATGAATAAGTACCTGGGTAAGATTAGATAGACTTATTTATTTGATACTTCACCTAATGTTTCAGTTGCCTATGATAGTTACTAAATCAAAATAGTGATAGCAAACGACCAATTAGAGTGTTCGTCTAGTTATAATCAGTACAAGCCAAAATTAGACCCAAATTACAATGGGGTCATTTACATCAACAAAATAAGTAGTCTTTAAAGCAAACACAACGTTCACAGAACAACAATTGACAAGCCAGGCACATAAAGCACGTAATCACTCCAAGAAATCATCAACAGGCACATTCTCCTCGGGTACTTGTTCCCAAGCTTCTTCACTTGTGATGATAAAAGAGGGTGAGTCCTTATGAACTCAGCGAGGGGGAACAAGAGATAACGTTTTGAAACTCTTTTTCGGTTAATCTTATGAAAAACCATTTTGAAAACATGTCATATAAAATAAGTAAGTTCATAACATAACATAAATATAAATGAACACATTTACCCATCTTTCCTCCCCGAGGTCCTCTAGGAACCAAGCGAGAGTACTTAAACACATAGTGAAAAGGATAAGGTGAGTTTTTGCTCTCAATTCATTTCTGATAACAGTTGTTGTGGCCGGGTTCAATCATCCACTTATCACTCCAAATAGGTGTACTCCGGATGTACCCCGAAATCCTACAACCCAACTCTCCGAGGAAGTCTAGCCCCTAAGCGAGAGAGGGAATTAGACCATGATAGTCATGCCAATACACCGACAAGCCCGATGCCGCCCGGAGTGACGCGAACGCTACCATGCTAGAATGAAAGGTTGCAACCTTGTATGAAATGCACATTTATGTCATTTAACATTTCACATTAGGAGGTCAACAAAGTAGGTTGCCTCCGAGCAAGTTTATGATTACATTTTGACATATTGGCATATAAGGCATTGTAAGAACATATAATCATTTCATATATCCATTTGAAAGCAATTAAACTTTCACGGGCAGCCAAGTAATCATGTTCAAATAAGCCATTGAATATCTTTTAACAATTCACATTAGGAGGTCAACAAAGTAGGTTGCCTCTGGATACACGTATGATCACATATCGACAAGTCAACATACGAGGCATGCTTTGATATGTAAATTCACTTTATAAAACACTTAGAAGTATATAAACATTTAACGGGTAGCCATGTCACACATATAAAACAAGTCATATAACTTATTTTGGGTTCACATATCAACAAGCAATCATCGAGTATCATACTTAGAGCTATAAAGACAATTCCGGGCAGCCTTTTAACAATCTTCGACATCAATCATAAGTCACACAAGAGTGGTTCATGACTTGGGAGTCTACGTGGCCATTAGGGTTTGCAATCGACATGCTCGGGTGTTGGTTTAACTTGCTAAGGACTACAAAAAACACTTAAACCATTTTAAGAATACTTAGCAATTATTGGACAGCCTACTAACCATTCAATTGAACACATTTAACCATAGGATCATCACTTAGCAAGTATTCATAAGCAATAGGGCCTCAATTTCGTGCTACACATGCGATTAAGCAACAATTCGTCATGTAATTAAACCCAAGCCATGCATCAATCAATTAAGCATCCTCAACCAACCAAAATAGCTCACACAACTACTAATTACTACAATTCCAAGCATTCAATACCTCAAGTAAAGTTACAACATGATTCAAAGCATATTACCAAGCCAAAAACCTTACTGCAATGGTCTGTTTTTCCTCATTCATTTAGCCAAGTAAATAACCTCCAAATTCCATGAACCAAATTTCCAATTGAATCTTAATGAGTGCTTTGAATCTAGGAACAAACCTCACTGAATTTGGAGTTCGGACTTAGGAGTTATGACCAAAACCGTGAGACTACGCAAAACTGTCCAAATTCATACATATCTCGATATTTGCCATTTTCGAGGCCTTTAAACTCAAAATTAGCCTTAGCCTATTTCTTCAAAATATGTTCAGAACTGACAAATCTAGTGACCTACCAAATTTTATGCCTTTTTGACATAGTTTACTAGTCCCAAACTGTTTCGTTCTACAAGGTCAGAAAGCTGCCAAAAACCTACTACACATTTCCAAGTTTTCCAGATTTAGACACGTTACGATATTTGACCAATTTGGAGGTCTTAGATTCAAAATTAGCCTTGTCCTATTTCTACAAAATATGTTTTGAACTAACAAATCTAGTGACCTAACAATTTTCATGCATTTTTATCAACGTTTACTAGGCCAAAAATAGTTTGTTCTACAAGGTCAGTAATCTGCCAGAAAAAAACGAGGTTGCATATTTCAAAGTTTCTAGTTATTCTCAAGCCATGCATGAGTAGATAGGCTCATATAAACACACATACAAGAACTAAAAAGGTAAATACAGTCATATGAGAGCATGCATGTGAGTTTTGAAAGCATTTAAAAGAGTTTAACTCTCACCTTAGCAACTTGATGGATGAAAATGCAAGGATGCTCTTGAAAACGCTCAAAAGGTCCTCTTTCCTTTCTTTGGCCGAGTGGTGGCTGGTTTTTCCTTAAATCCTAGCTTATTTAGCTTGTGTAGGAGGTGTGCATGTGTGTGAAACCAAAAGACAAGGAAGAAAACCATCAAAACTTACCTATGGCCGAAAATGAGAGTTTTTTGAGCTTTGTGAGAGATTCTTGCTATGTTGCTTGCTTTGGCCAAGCTTGGAGTGGTCTTGAGAGTCCTTGAGAGCTTGTTAGAAGTCTTGGGAGCTCAAAGGGCAGCCATGGTTGAAAATGGAGAGAGAATGAGAGAGTTTGAGAGGAAAGAGAGAGTTTGATGAGTTGTTTGTGTGTGTGTTAGCCTTGGGCTTGCAAAATCTGAAATTTCTTGTCATCTTTTGCATTTTTGAATTGTGAGGAGCATGGGCATTGAGAGGGCCGAGAAAGGGAACTTGGAGTAGGGTGTATGGGATTATTTTTATGCTTTGTGTTTTGTGTGTGTCATAGAATATTTTTGTGTCTTGTAAGAGTTTAAATTATAATTGTGTGTAAGAGAATGTTGGGTTATTTGTCTTCTAGTGGGTTAAATTACGATTAAAGTATAGTATTAATAGTTAGTGGGTTTTGTAGGAAAAGGTGATTAGGTATATTATATTGGGGATGATTTGGGTGATGATAAGATTTTGTCTTGTAATGAATTTGAATTAGGATTAAAATAATGTTAGTGGAACGTTTAGGAATAGTTTAATGTTATTTTATAGTTAGTGGAGTTTGTAAGATTTGAATTAGGGAATTTAATATTGGTTAGTGGATTGTGTAAGATTATTTTATTGTCTAGTGCTTTGTGCAGGAATCTTCATTGATTAGCGTGTAGGCACGCATTCCTAGGTCTAGGGCATGTTCTACAAGGTAAGGCACACACTTCTAGGTAAATGCACAAATTCTTATGTAAAGGCACGTAAACCAATATAAGGCACGTAGTTCAATGCAATGCACGTAATTCAAGGTACAACTCTTCAACCTAGGTTAAGGCACGCAGTTCAAGGTTAGGGCACACGAATAGAGGTAACACACGTAAATTGAGATTAGGGCACGTATATTGAGATATCGCACGTAAGTCGAGGATTATGGCACACAATTCTAGGACAAGACACATATGACGAGGCATGCATTAAAACCAAGACAAGGCACATAATCCAAGGTTAGTCATATAATTCTGGATTTAAGGTACGCAAATTGAGGTATGACACGTTATTCGGGGTGGGGCCTCACATACGGTGCTTGGATCGCCATGACATTGAAGCTCCAGCCATTATCTCATCGCAACGCTCGCGTTGTTGCTTAACAAAAGCCAAAGCCGTGTGCTAGGTGATTCATGCAGTCCCCCACCGTCCCCCTATATGCACCCTCACGCACGGAACGGGACAAGCAAACTTTTTGCCCACGCGGTGCTTGGATCGCCACGACACTAGACCACGTCCGTCGTATTACGACTCAGCGAGGACCATGGCGTCGTGTGCAAGGCGATTCGCGCATCGCACAGGCCCGTGGGAATACACCGTGTGATGGCTTCGAGTTCTTGGATCGCTACGACATTGAAGCACAAGCCATCGTCTCATCGCAACGCTCGCGTCGTTGCTTAACAAAAGCCAATGTCGTGTGCTAGGCGATTCGCGCATTGTGCAGTCCCCAACCATCCACCTATATGTGCCCACATGCACAGAACGGGACAAGCAAACTTCATGCCTACGCGGTGCTTGGATTGCCACAACACTAGACCACGTCCGTTGCATTACAACTCAGCGAGGACCATGGCATCGTGTGCTAGGCGATTCGCACATCGTACAGTCCTTTCGGAACCAACCGGGGGACAACTTCAAGGCCGCATGGTGCTTGGATCGCCATGACATTGAAACATCAACAATCGTCTTATCGCAACGCTCGCATCGTTGCTTAACGAAAGCCAATGCAGCGCGTGCCAGGCGATTTGCGCATCACGCATGCCCCCACCGTCCCCCAAGAGTCACCCAAGCCCACGCGGTGCTTGGATTGCCACGACACTAGACTATGGCCGTGCGTATCCATTCGACAACGGCTATAGTTTCGTGTGCTAGGCGATTCGCGCATCGCACAGCCCCGACGACACTTTAAGGGACAGGAATATCCCTCCACGTGTGCCTAGCAGTCGTCATAAGGATAGCTAGTTTTGTGCTTGGGCAACCACTCGCCCCTTCATTAGCCATCCAAATGACGCCGACGGTGCTGCGGTACCAAGATGGATAATGAGGGGCTAAGGAAACCACCACGTTCCTCATTAGCCATCCTGGTACTGCGCCGAGGGACATACCGGGGGACACGGGACGAGGGTAGCATGACCCCAACGCAAGGGTATGTAATGCAATACCTTGTCGTGATTCACTCGGTAGGCATTCCCGCCCACAATATAGTCCACAATGTGCCATGAAGTGCCCACAACGTCTTCTCACATGGACCTCGACCAGGGGGCTTGACACCACATACCCCCATATAGTACATTTAGATGCAAAAACCCAAGTGACAGCAGTAGCGTACATTTTGCCAGAGATTCATAAGGGGTGTTTTACACTATACAAGGCCCCATTTGGCATGCTTTTCGTACCCAACTTGCTTCTAATTGATAGCATATGATACCCAAATGCTTCAAGATTATTTTTCTCGAAAAGATATTTTTTAATATTTAATAATTGCGAAAAATAGGGAACAACCAGAAAAAATAGTAGAACATTCTGGAAAATTTATATTAATTTATTAATTAATTTATTTAGATTAGGATACAATATCCAAATGTTTCAAGATTATTTTTTTCAAAAAAATAATATTTAATATTTAATAATTATGAAAAATATGGAAAAATAAGATAAAATACTAGAAAATTCTGGAAAATTTATATTAATTCATAAATTAATTTGATTAGATGATATTTGGCGTGGAAAAAAAATTTTGGATGGATTCGAAACCCGATTAATCTAATTCGCCTCCCGAGTGTGACGAAATGTTCGTCGGGCAAGGGACTTTGTTAAAAATAATTCATGGACTCAAAAAAAATTGTAAAAGCATAAAAATGTCCACATTTGTGTGGTAATACATTCCAAATGACCATTAATACGTCCCCAAGTAGTGCCCAAGCCGTCCCCCACGTCCCCCAAGCGTCCCCCAAGCGTACCCCCATAGTGCCCCATAGTGTCCCAAACCTGTGCCTCAACAGCCCCCCACGTGCGCACTGTTATGCGGCAAGTACGCCACATGGGCGCACCGTCGTGCGGCGTGCGCGCCTGGTCATGCGGTATGCGCGCCCCATGTACGCACTACAGTTCGGCATGGGAGCCACATGTGCGCACTGTTGTGTGGTACGCGCGCCCCATGCACGTACCGTCGTGCAGCATGGTGTGCGGCATGTGCGCCCTATACGCGCATCATCGTGCGGCATGGGTGCTCCATGCGCCCACCGTTGTGTGGCATACGACTTACATGTGCGTAGATTCGGGCAGTATGCGGGCAGCTTCGTGCGGTAAGCGCGCACCATCGTGCGGCATGGGCGCACCATGAGTGCACCATTGTGTGACATCGGCGCACCATGCGGGCACTTTCATGCGGCAGGCGCGCCCTATGCGCGCACAATCGTGCGGCAGGAGTGACCCATGCACTCACCATCGTGCGTCATGGGAGCACCATGTGTGCACTATTGTGTGGCGTGGATGAACCATGCGCGCACCTTCGTGCGGCATGGGTGCCCCATGAGCACAACCTCGTACGGCATGGGTGCCCCATGCGCGCACCTTCGTGCCACATGCGAGCCACATGCGCCCACCATTATGCCGCATGCGCGCACGAAGCGTTCACCATCGTGTGGCATGGGTGCTATATGCTCGCACCTTCGTGTCGTATGCACGCACCATGGTGAGGCATGCGCGCTCAATGCGTGCACTATCGTGTGGCATGGGCGCTGCATGCGAGCAGCTTCATGCAGCATGTGGGCCACATGTGCACACTATCGTGCGACATGCACGCCCCACCCGCGTACCTTCATGCGGTATACGTGCCCGATGCTCGCCCTATCATGTGGCATGGGCACCCCATGCGCACACCTTCTTGCGGCATGCGGGCCACATGTGCACACCATCGTGCGGCATGCACACCCCATGCACGCAC
>CM075776.1:33788356-33815856 GCA_037974665.1 Ehretia macrophylla
CCGGCAGTCATTTTCATTTCGTAAGGGACCGAGGCCTAACCCGGTACACCGCAGATGGGGCAGGGATAGCTGGCCCCCATTTTTCATTTTTCTGGCGCATTCCACACCGGGGTTCGTTGTTTGCAGGGCGTTTGCCCCGACTCAGGACCAACACTCGGGCTGGGGACGAGCGGCCTCCCCCGCATCAGCCCCACATTGTTTAAACGGGTTCACAGGTCGTTCTGCTTTCGCAGGGTTCGACAATGATCTTTATGTAGGTTCACCTTCTGAAACCTTGTTACGACTTCTCCTTCCTCTAAATGATAAGGTTCAGTGGACTTCTCGTGACGTTGCGGGCAGCAAACAGCCCATGTCGCTTCGATCCAAACACTTCACCGAATCATTCAATCGGTAGGAGTGATAGGCGGTGTGTACAAAGGGCAGGGATGTAGTCAACGTGAGCTGATGACTCGCGCTTACTAGGAATTCCTCGTTCCAGACCAACAATTGCAATGATCTATCCCCATCACGATTATGATAACCCGAACCCGGCATACATTTAATGGCATTTGACTGCATTTAATTAAGTGTTTAATTAGTTAAATCATCCATTTTTGCACTATCTTGATATTTCTTTTAAAAGCATTCAATAATTTTTATATTGATTAATTAAAAGATTATCACCTATTTTTATTATTTATAGAAATTGGATTTACTTTCTTGTATTTAATTAAGTGTCATCTTAAATGTTAGTATTTAATTGCATTTGATTACGTGTTTATATTAACTTGTTTATTTGTATCTTAGCATTAACTTCATGATTTTTTAAAATATTCTAGAAATAGTTAAATTAATTATTTTTAAATGAATATTGATTATTTTGATTGTTTTGATTATTTTAATAATCGGTTTTAATTGTCTTACATTAAAATTACTCGGTTTTCAATTAAATGAGAAAAGTAACTCCGAGCTGGAGTGAATTTTAAACTATTCTACTTTTCAAAAATTATAGTTTTATATTATTGCTCATCATTTGATTAGCGATCGTTTATTGACTGTTCGATCGTAGCATTTTGAAAATGAGAGTTAGAGAAATATTCCTCGGACTTAGTGAAAAATGTTTCTAGCTTAATTTAGCTAGTTTTAGTTGGTTTTCATTAAAATTGCATTGTTTTAACTTGAATTAGATTAAATGGCATCAAATAAGCTAGTTTGACCATTTTTAGCTTGAATTTGACCAAACCTTTTCACCTTGGACCATTTTGCCCTTTAGTGTCATCTTTTAATAAAACAAAGGAAAGAAAAAAAACAAGGCAAAAAACCATCACCATGGCCGAAACTCCATGGGTAGAAAAGAAAAAAATTTCTTTTGCATTTTTTTCTCCAATCATGCGTGGAATTGCTCGGGGGTCATGACTCAGGTCTTGCGGGTCTTGGTCTTCAATCTCTGTGAGGGTTTTCACATTTTTGTGCATTTATATTCAAATTTGATTTTTGATTCAATTTCTTAGATTTGATATTTAATGCGTTATAATGCTTGAAATTGCTTGGAATTGCCTCTTTAGGGTTTCGTAGAGCATTGCTTGTTAGTTATTTAGTGATTTTTACGGTTGAAAATGCAACTTGAATTTAGGCAAGAACGTGAATAGTAAAAATGAAAAGTAAAAACCTAGAATTTCAAATTTTTGATACGAATTGCGATTTCTTGATTTGGATAGGTGCCATTAGTGATGGATAGATAGAATGTGCAATAAAAACGGACCAGCCTTTGTTAAAATTGGAAATTAGACAAAGAAACGTAAAGGGGCCGTTTGACCAAAAGTTGACCGTGCTCGAATTGAGTTGGGGGTTTTGCTATTGAGGGCATGGAAGCACTTTTGGCGCTGTTGTGGCGTTGATTGAGAGACCAGATAGCATAGTTGTAGTTCAAATGCAGTAGGTGGACTTTCGGGCTTCAGTTGGGAAAATGAAGTTTAGTGACATAGAAACGTACCTTGTAGTGCCTAAGTGAATGTAGTGAAATCGGTTTCCTAATCCCGTAGCTCGTTTGCTCGTAATTGCCTTTGGAAGTTAGGGATTGAATAGTGATATTTGTCGTTTTCGTGTTTGAACTGCTATTACTTGTTTGATTGATGTTATTGTTGATATTAATGATAATCATGCTTGAAAAGTTAATTGATTGCTATTATTGATTATAAATGCTTGATATCTTGTTGATCGCCACTAATCTGCACTTTCGTGCTATTGCTCGTTTATTGCTTGTATCTCGTATTGCATTGCATAAGAGTCAGGCGCGTGAGTGATGGGCCTCTCTGGGTAGTCTCGAGCTGCCAGGGTTGGTTGCTCTAGCTCCGTGTCCTATTCCCATTCTCGCTAGGGTTGCCGCCCTGGGAGATTTGGGATCGTAGATGTGTCGGGGTACTTCCGGAGTACACCCAGTGGATGTTATAAGGTGGTTGCACGCTTATGGTCATCGTTGTCAACATCAAGCTTGAGATTGATGTATCGCTTGTGGATTTGAATCGCTTGGTACATTGCTCGTATGAGTGAACTGTGACTTTCAAAGTGTGGTATAGCTTTGAATGGTTGTGTTAATGCTTTCTTTAATTGTTTATTGTATTGTCGTTTATATTGAATGCTTTATTATTGATTATATTGCTTAACTGAACCTATTTGCATTGCACGACTTTCTTTCTCTCTACCTCGATATTTGTTTTTCCCTCACTGAGTATACATGTTGTGTATACTCACTCCTCACTACCACATTTCAGGAAATGCCATGTTAGCTGGAAAGTTCGTGGTTATGTGATAGATCGTGCTTGAAGAGTTGCCTTGCGTGCTATGTGGCTTGAGTTGTCAAAGATGCAAAGATGTATGTTTCATGCGTTGTATGTATTTGATGTTAAAAGGAATGTAATTTAAGTTTTACTAGATTATTGAAGTGTTTTGATAAGCTAGTTTATGTATTCAGTTAGTATAGTTTAACTTCAATGCATGTTTGTAATGTCCAAAGGAAAAGAGTTAGAATGGTATGATAGTCTATTTTATGCATTAGGTTAGTACGGTTTAATTGTCAAGCTTGAATGTACTTGTCAAAGATGATAAGAGATAGGTTAGCTTTTAAACTGGAAATGTATATATAATTGTTGTGTTTAATTGTTGAGAACCAAGGCTCGGATGGCCTTGGGGTGTTTGTATGGTTGGACACGGTGCTGGTCCACTTATATGCTGTCGCAGGTTTGCATTTTGCCTCGAAACAGGGGAGACTCCGTCTGTCTTTCCCTAAAATTTTATGACCGGGTTTGGAATTGGGTTGCAATTAGATTGATTGATAGAACTTCCGGTCTCGAGAGGGATCGGGGTGTTACAAGTGGTATCAGAGCTTAGTTACCTCATAAGCCGGGACAGGGTCCTTGGTCTGGTGGGTAGTGATCCTTGAATGTGTGCTTGTTAGATGTGTTTTAAAAATGTGTGCCTGTATGTGAGATTGTGTGTCTTGAATTGAATGTGTGTACCTATGTGATATAGTTATGTATTATGTGCTAAATTGTGCTAAGTGAAGTGAAGTGTATAGTTGTGCCTTGAATTGACCTATTGAATTGACCTCGTGAATCAAATCGACCTCGTGAATTGTTAATTGCTTGAATTGTTGCTTGTAATATGTGTAATTGAATGTCTTGGATTGAGTTGTGTTGTGATTGACTTGATTGACGTGCTTGAATGACTTTGATGATTAAACTGTTTTATAAACTGTTTTATAAACATGTTGCATAATAGTTTAAAGCATATATGTATAAATGTGATATCTTGGCATTCATACATGCCCCGTGGAAATGGTAAGTAAGTCATCTTTCTCCCTTGAAGAAAATGGTTCACAGCTGGCCTTTCAAGGTGTATGGATTGGCAGGAAATGAATGGCATTTGATTAGCCTTTATTTGGGAGTTGGTGTTTGTCTTTGGAGCTCGGTTATTGGCATACTTCTAAGACTCTTCTTTGTGGTTGGCAATCATAAAAAATATAACTTTCTTTGGGGTTTCTGTATGATGGCTCTTGGTAGCATTCTTTTGGTATTCTCTTATTGGGCTTTCTTATTGGCAAGGTTGTATGAAGTTCTCACTTGGCAAACAGTACAGGGGCCTCGGAGTTTGGTTTTGTATATTGTGCACCAGCTCGGTATTTTTCCTCAGCATTTGATAGCGATACTCGGGATCTAATTGGTTATCCTATGGGGTTATTATTTGGAAGACTTCTCTGGAACTTTTGAAGTATATTTGATTGGGTTTTCTTAGTACTTTCCTCAGCACTCTTAACAGGGAATTCTTCTATGAAATTCATGACTAGCGGGGTACTTCTTTGGACCTCTGGATGGAACCTTTATTTGAGCCTTTAGTTGGCCTCCTGCTTGGGTATTCTCGAGTGATAATAGTTGAACTTCTAATAGAGAATCGTATGTGGGGTATTCATTCGGTATTCTTCTTATCATTAATATGTGATGTTAATTTTATCTACAGTATCTTTGCTTCAGTCTTTAGTTGGTATTTTCTCGGCATTCTTGGTTGGGATTTCTATTCGGGTTTTCCTACGAGCATTCTTATTCACTATCTTGCTCAGCAACCGATGAAGATTAGTCAGAGTTGGGTTTCAGATGATGCTGAGTTCTATTGGAAGAAGAATTGCGAGGACGCAATTGTTTTAAGGGGGGAAGGATGTGATAACCCAAACCCGGCATGCATTTAATGGCATTTGACTACATTTAATTAAGTGTTTAATTAGTTAAATCATCCATTTTTGCACTATCTTGATATTTCTTTTAAAAGCATTCAATAATTTTTATATTGATTAATTAAAAGATTATCACCTATTTTTATTATTTATAGAAATTGGATTTACTTTCTTGTATTTCATTAAGTGTCATCTTAAATGTTAGTGTTTAATTGCATTTGATTGCGTGTTTATATTAACCTGTTTATTTGTATCTTAGCATTAACTTCATAATTCTTTAAAATATTCTAGAAATAGTTAAATTAATTATTTTTAAATGAATATTGATTATTTTGATTGTTTTGATTATTTTAATAATCGGTTTTAATTGTCTTGCATTAAAATTACTCAGTTTTCAATTAAATGAGAAAAGTAACTCCGAGCTGAAGTGAATTTTAAACTATTCTACTATTCTACTTTTCAAAAATTATAGTTTTATATTATTGCTTATCATTTGATTAGCGATCGTTTATTGACCGTTCGATCATAGCATTTCAAAAATGAGAGTTAGAGAAATATTCTTCGGACTTAGTGAAAAATGTTTTTAGCTTAATTTAGCTAGTTTTAGTTGGTTTTCATTAAAATTGCATTGTTTTAACTTGAATTAGATTAAATGGCATCAAAATAAGCTAGTTTGACCATTTTTAGCTTGAATTTGACCAAACCTTTTCACCTTGGACCATTTTGCCCTTTAGTGTCATCTTTTAATAAAACAAAGGAAAGAAAAAAAACAAGGCAAAAAACCATCACCATGGCCGAAACTCCATGGGTAGAAAAGAAAAAAATTTCTTTTGCATTTTCTTCTCCAATCATGCGTGGAATTGCTCGGGGGTCGTGGCTCGGGTCCTTGCAGGTCTTGGTCTTCAATCTCTGTGAGGGTTTTCACGTTTTTGTGCATTTATATTCAAATTTGATTTTTGATTCAATTTCTTAGATTTGATATTTAATGCGTTATAATGCTTGAAATTGCATGGAATTGCCTCTTTAGGGTTCGTAGAGTATTGCTTGTTAGTTATTTAGCGATTTTTACGGTTGGAAATGCAAATTGAATTTAGGCAAGAACGTGAATAGTAAAAATGAATAGTAAAACCCTAGAATTTTTGATTTTTGATCCGAATTGCGATTTCTTGATTTGGATAGGTGCCATTAGTGATAGAAAGATAGAATGTGCAATAAAAACGGACTGGCCTTTGTTAAAATTGGAAATTAGACAAAGAAACGTAAAGGGGCCGTTTGACCAAAAGTTGACCGTGCTCGAATTGAGTTAGGGGTTTTGCTATTGAGGGCATGGAAGCACTTTTGGCGCTGTTGTGGCGTTGATTGAGCGACCAGATAGCATAGTTGTAGTTCAAATGCAGTAGGTGGACTTTCGGGCTTCGGTTGGGAAAATGAAGTTTAGTGACATAGAAGCGTACCTTGTAGTGCCTAAGTGAATGTAGTGAAATCGGTTTCCTAATCCCGTAGCTCGTTTGCTCATAATTGCCTTTGGAAGTTAGGGATTGAATAATGATATTTGTCGTTTTCATGTTTGAACTGCTATTACTTGTTTGATTGATGTTATTGTTGATATTAATGATAATCATGCTTGAAAAGTTAATTGATTGCTATTATTGATTGTAAATGCTTGATATCTTGTTGATCGCCACTAATCTGCACTTTCGTGCTATTACTCGTTTATTGCTTGTATCTCGTATTGCATTGCATAAGAGTTAGGCGCGTGAGTGATGGGCCTCTCTGGGTAGTCTCGGGCTGCCAGAGTTGGTTGCTCTAGCTCCGTGTCCTATTCCCATTCTCGCTAGGGGTGCCGCCCTAGGATATTTGGGTCGTAGATGTGTCGGGGTACTTCCAGAGTACACCCAGTGGATGTTATAAGGTGGTTGCGCACTTATGGTCATCGTTGTCAACATCAAGCTCGAGATTGATGTATCGCTTGTGGATTCGAATCGCTTGGTACATTGCTCGTATGAGTGAACCGTGACTTTCAAAGTGTGGTATAGCTTTGAATGGTTGTGTTAATGCTTTCTTTAATTGTTTATTGTATTGTCGTTGATATTGAATGTTTTATTATTGATTATATTGCTTAACTGAACCTATTTGCATTGCATGACTTTCTTTCTCTTCACCTCGATATCTGTCTCGCCCTCACTAAGTATACGTGTTGTGTATACTCACTCCTTACCACCACATTTCAGGAAATGCCATGTTAGCTGGAAAGTTCGTGGTTATGTGATAGATCGTGCTTGAAGAGTTGCCTTGCGTGCTATGTGGCTTGAGTTGTCAAAGATGTAAAGATGTATGTTTCATGTGTTGTATGTATTTGATGTTAGAAGGAAAGTAATTTAAGTTTTACTAGATTATTGAAGTGGTATGATAAGCTAGTTTATGTATTCAGTTAGTATAGTTTAACTTCAATGCATGTTTGTAATGTCTAAAGGAAAAGAGTTAGAATGGTATGATAGTCTATTTTATGCATTAGGTTAGTATGGTTTAATTGTCAAGCTTGAATGTACTTGTCAAAGATGAGAAGAGATAGGTTAGCTTTTAAACTGGAAATGTATATATAATTGTTGTGTTTAATTGTTGAGAACCAAGGCTCAGATGGCCTTGGGGTGTTTGTATGGTTGGACACGGTGCTGGTCCACTTATATGCAATCGTAGGTTTGTATTTTGCCTAGAAACAGGGGAGATTCCGTCCGTCTTTTCCTAAAATTTTATGCCTGAGTTTGGAATTGGGTTGCAATTAGATTGATTGATAGAACTTTCGGTCTCGAGAGGGATCGGGGTGTTACAACGATGAAATTTCAAAGATTACCCAGGCCATCGGCCAAGGCTATAGACTCGTTGAATGCATCAGTGTAGCGCGCGTGCGGCCCAGAACATCTAAGGGCACCACAGACCTGTTATTACCTTAAACTTTCGCGGCCTAAAAGGCCGTAGTCCCTCTAAGAAGCTAGCTGCGGAGGGATACCTTCGCATAGCTAGTTAGCAGGCTGAGGTCTCGTTTGTTAACGGAATTAACCAGACAAATCGCTCCACCAACTAAGAACGGCCATGCACTACCACCTATAGAATCAAGAAAGAGATCTCAGTCTGTCAATCCTTACTATGTCTTGACCTGGTAAGTTTTCCCGTGTTGAGTCAAATTAAGCCGTAGGCTCCACTCCTGGTGGTGCCCTTTCATCAATTCCTTTAAGTTTCAGCCTTGCGACCATACTTCCCCCAGAACCGAAAAACTTTGATTTCTCATAAGGTGTCGGCGGAGTCCTAAAAGCAACACCCACCTATCCCTGGTCGGCATCGTTTAAGGTTGAGACTAGGACGGTATCTGATCGTCTTCGAGCCTCCAACTTTCGTTCTTGATTAATGAAAACATCCTTGGCAAATGCTTTCGCAGTTGTTCGTCTTTCATAAATCCAAGAATTTCACCTCTGACTATGAAATACGAATGCCCCTGACTGTCACGCCCCAACCTGACCTATAGAAGCTAGACTAGGGTGTGATCTAATCATTTATACCATTTCACATACTTAACCGTTGTTATGATTTAACACTTAACGTTAGCCTAGAACTGTTAAAGATTTTCTGAAAAACCGGCAGCATAACGGCTGTATTTAGGACCTTTTGGTTTGACCTAATTTCCAAACGCCTCAATTATTCCAATCATTGCTCCAATTCCATTAAGGACTCCTATTGGTCATCAACCGATATGCCTGCTAGTCTATCTCGAAAGTCTTGTTTGATTAATAAGCTTAGCACGATGACTATATCCCGTTTATTTGTTAATTCCTATGGCGCAAGTACCTGTTGATCGTTAGCTTACTATTGAGCACCTAGGTGAAATTAGATAGAGTTACATCATTTGATTCTTCACCTAGTGATTGAGTTGCCTATGATAGTTACTAAATCAAAATAGTGATAGTAAACCACAAGATAGGGTGTTCGTCTAGTTATAATCAGTACAAGCCAAAATTAGACCCTAAATTACAACGGGAGTCATTTACAACAACAATAACATAAGTAGTCTTCGAAGCAAGCATAACGTTCACAAAACAGCCACAGTCAGGCAAGGCACATAAGGGATGCAATCATTCCAAGGAATCATCAATAGACACATTTTCCTCAGGTACCTGTTCTAGATGTTCTTCACCTGTGATGATAAAAGATGGTGAGTCCTTATGAACTCAGTGAGGGGGAATGAGAGATAACATTTTGAAACTTTTTTCCGGTTAATCTTATGAAAACCCTTTTTGAAAACATGTCATATGAAATAAACAAGTTCATAACATAACATAAATATAAATGAACACATTCACCCGTCTTTCCTCCCCGAGGTCCTTTAGGAAGCAAGCGAGAGTACTTAAACACATAGTGAAAAGGATACGGTGAGCTTTTACTCTCAATTCATTTTTTATAACAGTTGTTGCGGCCGACTTCAATCATCCACTTATCACTCCAATGGGTGTACTCCGGATGTACACCAAACCTACGACCCAACTCTCCGAGGAAGTCTAGCCCCCAAGCGAGAGAAGAAATTGGACCATGGTAGTCACGCCAATACACCGGCAAGCCCGATGCCGCCCGGAGTGACACGAACGCTATCATGCCAAAATGAAAGGTTGCAACCTTGTATGCAATGCACAATTATACCATTTAACTATTCACATTAGGAGGTCAACAAAGTAGGTTGCCTCTGAGCAATTATAAGATCACATATAGACAAGTAAACACCCGAGACATGCTTTGATATGAAGATTGACATTGTAAAACACTTAGAAGTATATAAACATTTAACGGGCAGCCAAGTAACACATATAAATCAAGCCATATAACTCATTCCGGGTTCATATATCAAGTGTTGAGATCATGCAAGCATGCAATGACACTTACACAAAATCGTGTACAAGAATAGGTCACTTATCAACATGCAATAATCGGGAATCATGTTTAGAGCTATAAGGACAAATACAGGCAGACTATTAATGTCACGCCCCGACCCGACCCCGCAAAAGGCCAAGCCCGGACCCGACACACGGACGGAGTCTCCTCTGTACCGCGGACGATCCGAAAACCCTAAAATCATCATAATACTTGCGAAAGCCATAAAACAATTCAAACAAGCCAACTTTCTTTGAATCATACATTTCTTATTAACCAACTTTGCAACCCAAAAATGATATGCATACTACACAAGTATTTATGCCACTACTCAATTCCATTAGCATGCATTCCTTACTAGTCACAAGAGTATAAGTATTAAGCGACTTCCAAGCAATATACATATCAAGCAAGGCTCGCACAAAATCTGGTAACCAACCATCAGCAAAGCAAAGAAGTGCTATCACGGGAATACCTCCACCTGTTCTTCCTCCTCAATTAACTCAAGAGGGTCCGCTTCAACTACTCCTGTAAAAATATAGTATAGAGAGGAATGAGCAAAAACTATTGCTCAGCGAGGGCAATTGGTCTCAAGGACGGAGATGAGAGGAGTATGCAATGCAATTAGTCAAGGAATACATACAAGTATCATATAGAGATACCAATAAAGCCATCAGTAAAGCAAGGCAAGTATTTAAAGCTGTAAACACTCATTCAAAGGATACGATACTCTTTTCACGAGCAACTATCAAACACGAATTCGATGACGACGCGCTGGCCCAAACCACCTTATAACACCAGTTTGGAATACCCCGGAAGTATCCATCAATCTACGACCCGAATCTCCCTGGGAGGCAACCCAAGCGAGAAAAGGGAATAGCAGCGGAGCTAGAGCAACCAACACTGGCAACCCGAGGCTACCCAGAGAGGCCCATCACTCATGCGCGAGACACTATGCAATGCAAGACTCGATACAAGGCGATAAACAAGCGATAAAGCCACACGTGGGAGAATAACAAAGTAGGTTACTCTCGCACGCAATAGCAACAATTGACAAGCATTTCAATCCAAACCAAATCAAACAAGTATTTCAAGCAACCCTAAGCATTCTATAAGCATAAAATCAAGAAAACAAGCAAAAACACAAATCGGCCCCAACTATCAAAACACTACCATTTCCAAACGAGCCACGAGTTCTGGAAACCGACTTCGCCAATCCTCCTAGGTCACTATAAGGCACGTCTAAAGACCCTGAAACCCTACTTAACCCTAGAATTCATGCAAAGTCCCGTTTTCCCCATTTGCTCGTTTGAACTACAACTATACCAACCAAACACCCAACCAACGCCATAATCGTACCAAAAGTGCTTCCATGGCCTTCCGAAACAATGCTAACACGTAAAACGAGAAAATGCCAAACTCGACCTAAACGACCCGGACTTTCACCAAGGCTTAATTCCTACACAACCCAAACAAACCATGCATTTAGGCATTCTAGCACGCCTAGCACATTTCTACATCAACGGACAACATAACGGAACAACTTCATCGTTCCAAGGGTTTACTATTCATAAAACACTATTCAACAACTAATTTAAACTACAATCTCAACATTTAACCGCAGAAAATGTTAAAAAGCTATAAATACACGTTCTACAATTGCCAAGGAACATTCTAGAAGTAGCAAAATGCTTTAAACAGCAATCTACGGATAAAATCTAAAAATCACAAAGTTGATACACTTGACATTTAAATGCGCAAATAACATGCTTCCCTCACCTTAGGTACTCCTAGTCGCTAGGAAAACAACGCTGGTCAGCTCGAAAACCACCCCGCACGAGCTCACGCGAAGATTGAACGATTGGAAGTTGAAAGGTTTTTTTTTTTATCTCTTTGAAGCTCACGGCCTGCTCACTGATTTTTCATCCTTGTTTTTTTTTTATTTTGCTTTGTTTTAGCTTATTAAGTGATGACTTGGTCAAATGGTCAAAGCACTAGGTCAAACAACTTAAAACTTTGGTCAATTAGACTATTTTTGTGCACTTTGAAGCCATTTTAACTAAGGAAAGATTAATTATAGCTAGCAACAATTAAAATATACAATTTAAGTAATCTAAATACTAGTTTCACTATTTGCTGAGGACTAGAAACCGTTCTCTAGCTATCGCTCCCTAAATGCAATGCACGTTGCGACGGAAAGAAAGTAACAATTAATTCTCAAAGAATTTAAGGAAATATAACTTTCAAAATAATAAACAAGGAATTTTCACATTCCGGGCTCGGGTATTACAATTAACAATCCTCAACATCAATTATAAGTCACACGAGTGTGGTTTAGGACTTGGGAATCTACAGGGCCATTAGGGCTTACAAGGCCGTGCTCGTGTGTTGGTTTCATTTGCTAAGGACGACAAGTAACTCCTAAACCATTTCAAACATACTTAGCAATTATTGGGCAGCCTACTAACCACACAATTGAACACATTTAGCCATAGGATCATCACTTAGCAAGTTTTCATAAGGAATAGGGTCTCAATTGCGTGCTTACAAATACAATTAAGCAACAATTTGTCATGTTATTAAACCCAAGCCATGCATCAATTAATTAAGCATCCTCAACCAACAAAAACAGCCCACACAACTTCTAATTTCCACAATTCCAAACATTCAACACCTCAAGTAAAGTTACAACATGATTCACAGCATATTACTAAGCAAAAACCCTACTGCAATGGTCTGTTTTTCCACATTCAATTAGCCAAGAAATTAATCTAAAATTCCAGTGTACTAAATGTAGACTTAAAGCTAAATGAGTGCTTTAAATCTAGGAACAAACCTAACTGCATTTGGAGTTCGTACTTAGGAGTTAAGGCCAAAACCGTGAGACTACGCAAAACTATCCAGTTTTAGACACATTAGGATTTTTGCCATTTTTGAGGGTCTTAAATTTACAATGAGCCTTAGCCTATTTCTTCCAAAAAGGTTCATAACTGAAAAATATAGTGACCGACCAATTTTCATCCATTTGAAACATCATTTACTAGGCCAAAACGATTTCTTTCTACAAGGTCAGAAATCTGCCAAATATACGTATTTACATATTTTCAAGTTTCTAGCCAAAATCAAGCCATTCATGAGTAGATAGGCTCATATACACACAAATACAATAACTACAGAGGTAAAGATATCCATATGAGAGCATGCATGTGAGTTTCGAGATCTTTTAAAAGAGTTTAACCCTCACCTTAGCCTATTGATAGATGAGAATGCACAACGCTCTTTGAATCGCACAACTAGAACTTTTTCCTTGCTTTGGCCGAGAGGTATCTTGATTTCCCTTAAATCCTAGCTTAGTTAGCTTGTGTAGGAGGTGTGCATGTTTTTGAAACCAAAAGACAAGGAAGAAAACTATCAAAACTTACCTTAGGCCGAAAATGATGAGTTTTGTGAGCTTGTGCCAATTTTTCTTGCTTGGCTTGCTATGGTCGAGCTTCTTAGAATCCTTGAGAGCCTAGGTGAGTCTTAGAGATTAAAATTTCAGTCTTGGAAGCTCAAGGGATCCATGGCCGAGAGAGTGAGAGAATGGGAGAGAATGAGAGAGAGTTTGAGAGAATTTGAGTGAAGAATGATGTTTGTGTGTGGGTGTGTCGGCCTTGAGCTTGAAGAATCTGAAAATTCTTTTGTCATTTGTGCATTTTGAATTGTAGGCATGCTTAGGGTGATTTGGCCGAGAAAGGGCATGCTTGGGTAGGGTGCCTGGGTTTATTTTTTATGCATTGTGTCTTGTGTGTGTCATAGGTTGTCTAGGAATATTTGAAATTATGCAAAGCTAATCAAATTGCCTACACATGGTCGGCCAAGGCATGTCAAAATCTGAAATTTTGTTTTGTGTTAAGCTTAATTTATTGTGGGTTGATTGTAGTATTTGAGGTGCATGCATGGAATAAAGAATGTTTAATGTTTAGTGCTTTTGTCTTTTAGTGAATTGACTTGGGATTAAAATAATAGTTAGTGGAGTTTGTAAGATTATTTATAGTCTAGTGCTTTGTGTAGGATTCTTTATTGATAAGAGTGCAAGTACGCTTTCCTAGGTTTAGGGCACACACTACGAGGTAAGGCACGAACTATGAGATAAATGCACGAATTCTAAAGTAAATGCATGCAACCCTAAGTGAATGTACGTAAATCGATGCAGGGCATGTAGTTCAATGCGTTGCACGTAATTTCAAGGTACGACTCTTAGACCTAGGTTAAGGCACAAAGTTAATGGTTAGAGCACATGAATCGAGGTATCACACGCGAATCGAGGTCGGGCCTCACATCCTCCCCTCCTTAAAAGAATTTCGTCCCGAAATTCAATTTACCTTTGGAATAATGTCGGATGCTGTTGTTCCATCTAGTCTCGCCTTTCCCACGTTGCTTCTTCAACTCCATGGTGATCCCATAATACTTTCACCATCGGTATCGACTTATTGCGCAACTCCCGATCTTGTTCGTCTAGGATCAGAATAGGCTTTTCTTCATAAGACAAGTTCTCCTGAAGCTGCAACGGCTCTGGTTCCAAGATGTACGATGGGTCAAGGTGATACTTCTGTAGCATTAAGACATGGAAGACATCATGAATATTGGAAAGGTTTTGGTGTAGTTCCAGGCGATACACCAATTTGCCAACCTTTTCAACTATCTCAAATGGTCCTACAAACCTCGGGCTCAACTTTTCACCCTTACCATGTTTAATCAATCCCTTCCGAGATGATAACTTCAAGAATACCTTGTCGCCGACCTCAAATTCCAAATTCCATCTCCGTCAGTCTGCATAACTTTTCTGCCTGCTTTGGGCAGTAAACATCTGTTTCAGAATAAGGCGGACATTTTCAATGGTCTTCATAAGTTCTGGTAGAAGGGTGGGGTCAAAAGTCTTCGTCTCACCTACTTCATCCCAGTATATTAGGGATCGACACTTACGTCCATACAATGCCTCATATGGGGCCATCCCGATAGTGGCCTGATAATTGTTATTATAAGCGAACTCCGCTAGAAGCAGATACTTCTCCCAACCTTTTCCGAAGTCTAGAACTCGCGCCCTCAACATATCCTCCCAAATCTGAATAGTTCTCTCAGATTGTCCGTCCGTCTGAGGGTGATAAGCAGTACTGAAACTCAACTTCGTCCCCAATGCTTCTTGTAATCTCTTCCAAAATTGGGAAGTAAAACGGGGATCCTTATCTGACATAATACTTACAAGCATCCCATGTAGCCTTACAATGTCCGCTACATACATATCTCCTAGTTTCTCAGGACTATCCTCCTTATTCATCAGTAAGAAGTGTGCTGACTTAGTCAATCTATCCACTATGACCCAAACGACATCATGACCCTTTTGTGACCTAGGCAGGTCCATGACAAAATCCATAGTTATATGTTCCCATTTCCATTGGGGAATTTGCAATGTCTGAAGTAAACTTGCCGGTCGTTGATGCTCTGCCTTGACCCTCTGACAAGTCAAACACTGTGCCACAAACTCTGCAATCTATTTCTTCATGTTATTCCACCAGTAGTGTTGCTTCAAGTCACAGTACATCTTTGTTCCACCGGGGTGGATAGTGTATCTTGAGTTATGGGCTTCTTCAAGAATCTTCTTTTTCAACTCTGGGTCATTAGGGACACACATTCGACTCCTGAACCTCCAAATACCATCATCATGAAACTTGAAATCTGTGTTGCTTTCCTTGATCTTCTGAAACTGTTGATCCTTCTATTGAGCCTCTCGTATCTCAGACAACAAGGTCGATTGAACTTGTGTAGTGGCAAATAGTAACCCTTTTTGGGTCAATTGTGGTTTCCACATAAATGCTTCTTCTAACATCTTCCGCACCTTAACCTCTACTCTTGCCATGCTCGTCTTCCGGCTTAAGGCATCTGCAACCACATTTGCTTTACCAGGCACATAATTGATTGTGCTGTTATAATCATCCGGAAGTTCCATCCACCGTCTTTGCCTCATGTTCAACTCTTTTTGTGAGAACAAGTACTTCAAGCTCTTGTGATCCGTAAACACCTCAAACTTGTTACCCCACAAATAGCGCCTCCATTTCTTTAGTGCAAACATAATAGCCGCTAGCTCCAAATCATGCGTTGGGTTATTCAATTCATACGACTTTGGCTTGCTAGAGGCATATGCAATCACTCTACCATTCTGCATCAATACACAACCCAATCCTTCCTTAGAAGCATCGCTATAGATTATGAAGCCTTGACTTCCTTCACGTAATGCAGGAACAGGCGCATTCGTCAATCTTGTCTTCAACTTCTGAAAGCTGTTCTCACACTTGTCATCCTACACAAACTTTGTTTTCTTCTAAGTGAGCTTTGTAAGTGGTCCTGCAATCTTTGAGAAATCCTTCACCAACCTCCGATAATAGTCGGCTAAACCAAGAAAGCTTCGAACCTCTGTGACATTTTCTGGCTTCTTCCAAGACATCACTGCTTCTATCTTTGCTGGGTCCACGGCTATTCCTTTTTGGGATATGATGTGCCCCAAGAATGCAATCTGTAGCAACCAAAATTCACATTTGCTAAACTTTGCATACAAGTAATGCTCCCGAAGTTTCTACAATACCAATCGCAGATGTTGTTCATGCTCAACCTCGGACTTTGAGTATACCAAAATATCATCAATAAAGATACAAAAAATTGGTCCAAGTAGGGTTGAAACACCCTGTGCATTAGGTCCATAAAAGCTGCAGGGGCATTAGTTAGCCCAAATGGCATTACCACAAACTCATAGTGCCCATATCTCGTCCTAAAAGCCGATTTAGGAACATCCTCATTTCTGATCCGCAGCTAATAATATCCTTGTCTCAAGTCGAGTTTTGAATACACTTTAGCTCCTTGAAGTTGGTCAAACAACTCATCGATCAATGGACGTGGGTATTTATTCTTGACGGTCACTTGGTTCAATCCTCTGTAATCAATGCATAGCCTCAACGTTCCGTCTTTCTTCTTTACAAATAGGACTGGTGCACCCCATGGAGAAGAACTCGGTTGAACAAACCCCTTCTCCAACAATCCTTGCAATTGGTCCTTCAATTCTTGTAGCTCAGTTAGTGTCATACGATAGGGAGCTTTAGATATCGACTGTGTACCAGGCAGTAATTCTATTACAAACTCGATCTCTCGATCCGGAGGTAAACCTGGAAATTCTTTTGGAAACACATCAGCATATTCTTTAATTACCGGCATCTCTTCCAACTTAGCTTTTTCCGATGGCATATTGATGAGGTAAGCTATGTATCCGCTACACCCTTTTCTCAAGAACTTCACTGCTTTCGTGGATGAAATGATGGAACTCCCGGTGAAATCCCTTCGACCCATTACCTCCAATATTGGTTGACCAGGTACCTGGAATGTTACAATCTTCGTCCGAAAATCTAGTTGGGCATGATGCTTTGCCAACCAGTCTATCCCTAAGATGACTTCATAGTCTCGAAAGGGTAACACTATAAGATTGGCCAAGAATTCCCTATCCTTAATTTGAATTTTACATGCTTTACAAGCTGAGCTAGTAACAAGTTTAGAACCCATCGGAGTACCAACTTCTACTTCGTAAGGCAAACATTCAACTTGTAATTTCACACGTTATACACATAAGGGAGTAATAAATGAATGAGTAGCACCTGGATCAATTAGCACCCTAACATGTTGATTCAGTATCAAGAATGTACCTTCAACAACAGCAGTGTCCTCAGGAAGCTCCTCGCATTCAATAGCATAAGCTCGGGCCGGAACTCAAAGAACTGGAATCTTGCCTCTACCAGCTGGTTTATTCTAATTCTGATCCCCCTGCCATTTAGGGCAATCCCTAGCCCGATGTTGATCACTGCCACACCGTACGTATCGTCCCAACTTCTTCCAGCACTGGGCCTCAGTGTGATCCTTCATGTTATAAAAAGGACAGGTGATAGCTTGTGTAGTGAGTGAACTACCTACGGATCCACGGGTGGAAAAGGTTGATGGTGCTCTAGACGGGCCACGGTTGTTGACTGGTCCATTCTGGCTCTGGCCTTGACTACGACTCTGAGTCTAGAAATTCCTCTGTTGTCCTTGAGGCTGGTAAGGTCTCTTGTTCGGCTAACTTGAACCGGCTCTATCAAGTTTTCTCTTCTCCACTCGGGAAGCAGCAGTAATGAGAGTAGAGTAAGTTGTAAAGTCATGTGAAGCCAAGTAATCTTGAATTTATGGCCTCAACCCATTCATAAATTTTCACATCTTCGCCTCAGGGGTATTGACCATGTATTGTGCATAGAGGGACAGTCTGTCGAAGCGAGCTTCATACTGAGCTACTGTCATGTTGCCTTGGGTCAAGGTCATAAACTCTTCAATCTGCCTCTGTCTTGAAATCATAAGTATGTATTTCTCCTTGAAAGCCTTAACAAAGTTACTCCACAAGCGAGGTGTATGATTAGTTTTCCAAAGTGCCTCCACAGTGTGCCACCAATGCTCAGCATCCCCATGTAATAGAAATACAGCGAACTCAATCTTTTCTTCATCAGTATAGTCAAGTGGCCTGTAAATCCTTTCAATCTCAGATAGCCAAGCCTTTGCCTTTTCATCATTAGCTTCCCCGAAGAACTTGGACGGGTAAAAATCAAGGAACTCCAGCATCCTGCTGTTTCTCTCATTGTTACCACCATTCCTGTTGTTGTTGCCACCAGCTCCATAGTTGTTGTTATTATGTGCTGCTTCATGTGCTTCTTTCCATTCCATCACTTGCGACACGCGATCCATAGAACTCGTCATCAAGTTAAACATAGCCATACCGGGATTAGTTTGGTGAGCATCTCCGGCTTCTTGAGGCTCATCGCTCCTATTGGTATTGTGGGTACTAGGGCCAGCCATCTATAGGCACAAATTATTATGCACAATTTATTGGGATACGACAAGACAAAAAATTAATGTATAGAGTATGCAATGTACAATTTCACATAGACATTTAATTCTCAAAACAGTTAAGACACGTTAATCACATAAGCACGTAGAAACAAAGAAGGCACATTTAACATTGGTACACATTAACACACATAAACAAGTCATCATAATTACCTTAGGGCTCCTACCCATGGTCCGAGAGTTAAACCCAGCTTAAGCAATCTAAGCTCTGATACCATTCTAATAAGATGTCACACCCCAACCCGACCTATAGAGGCTAGACTAGGGTGTGATCTAATCATTTACACCATTTCACATACTTAACTATTGTTATGATTTAACACTTAACGTTAGCCTAGAACTCCGAATGATTTTCTAAAAAACCGGCAGCATAATGGCTGTATTTAGGACCTTTTGGTTTGACCTAATTTCCAAACGCCTCAATTATTCCAATCATTGCTCCAATTCCATTAAGGACTCCTATTTGGTCATCAACCGATATGCCTGCGAGTCTATCTCGAAAGTCTTGTTTGATTAATAAGCCTAGCACGATGACTATATCCCATTTATTTGTCAAATTCCTATGGCGCAAGTACCTGTTGATCTTTAGCTTACTATTGAGCACCTAGGTGAAATTAGATAGAGTTACATCATTTGATTCTTCACCTAGTGAATGAGTTGCCTATGATAGTTACTAAATCAAAATAGTGATAGCAAACCACAAGATAGAGTGTTCGTCTAGTTATAATCAGTACAAGCCAAAATTAGACCCCAAATTACAACGGGGGCCATTTACAACAACAATAACATAAGTAGTCTTTGAAACAAGCATAACGTTCACAAAACAACCACAGTCAGGCAAGGCACATAAGGCATGCAATCATTCCAAGGAATCATCAACATGCACATTTTCCTTGGGTACCTATTCCAGATCTTCTTCACCTGTGATGATAAAAGAGGGTGAGTCCTTATGAACTCAGCTAGGGGGAACGAGAGATAACATTTTGAAACTCTTTTCCGGTTAATCTTATGAAAACCCATTTTGAAAACATATCATATAAAATAAGAAAGTTCATAACATAACATAAATATAAATGAACACATTTACCCGTCTTTCCTCCCTGAGGTCTTTTAGGAACCAAGCGAGAGTACTTAAACACATAGTGAAAATGATACGGTGAGCTTTTGCTCTCAATTAATTTCCAATAACAGTTGTTGCGGTCAGCTTCAATCATCCACTTATCACTCCAATGGGTGTACTTCGGATGTACACCAAACCCACGATCCAACTCTTCAAGAAAGTCTAGCCCCCAAGCGAGAGAGGGAATTGGACCATGGTAGTCACGCCAATACACCGGCAAGCCCGATGCCGCCGTGAGTGACGCGAACGCTACCATGCCAAAATGAAAGGTTGCAACCTTGTATGCAATGCACAATTATACCATTTAACTATTCACATTAAGAGGTCAACAAAGTAGGTTGCCTCCGAGCAATTATAAGATTACATATTGACAAGTAAACACCCAAGGCATGCTTTGATATGAAGATTGATATTGTAAAACACTTAGAAGTATATAAAAATTTAACGGGCAGCCAACTAACAAATATAAATCAAGTCATATAACTCATTCTGGGATCATATATCAAGTGTTGAGATCATGCAAGCCTGCAACGACACTTACACAAAACCGGGTACAAGAATAGTTCACTTATCAACATGCAATCATCGAGAATCACGTTTAGAGCTATAAGGACAATTACGGGCAGCCTATTAACAATCCTCAACATCAATTATAAGTCACACGAGTGTGGTTTAGGACTTGGGAATCTACGGGGCCATTAGGGCTTACAAGGCCGTGCTCGGGTGTTGGTTTCGTTTGCTAAGGACCACAAATAACTCTTAAACCATTTCAAACATACTTAGCAATTATTGGGCAGCCTACTAACCACACAATTGAACACATTTAGCCATAGGATCATCACTTAGCAAGTTTTCATAAGCAATAGGGTCTCAATTGCGTACTTACAAATACAATTAAGCAACAATTCGTCATGTTATTAAACCCGAGCCATGCATCAATTAATTAAGCATCCTCAACCAACCAAAATAGCCCACACAACTTCTAATTTCCACAATTCCAAACATTCAACACCTCAAGTAAAGTTACAACATGATTCACAGCATATTACTAAGCAAAAACCCTACTGCAAAGGTCTGTTTTTCCACATTCAATTAGCCAAGAAATTAATCTAAAATTTCAGTGTACTAAATGTAAAATTAAAGCTAAATGAGTGCTTTAAATCTAGGAACAAACCTCACTACATTTGGAGTTCGTACTTAGGAGTTAAGGCCAAAACCGTGAGACTACGCAAAACTGTCCAGTTTTAGACACATTACGATTTCTAACATTTTTAAGGGTCTTAAATTCAGAATTAGCCTTAGCCTATTTCTTCCAAAAATGTTTAGAAGGGAAAAATATAGTGACATACCAATTTGAATACATTTTCAACATCGTTTACTAGGCCAAAACTATTTCATTCTACAAGGTCAGAAATCTGCCAAATATACTTATTTACATATCTTCAAGTTTCTAGTCAAAATCAAGCCATGCATAACTAGATAGGCTCATATACACACATATACAATAACTAAAGAGGTAAATATAGTCATATGAGAGCATGCATGTGAGTTTTGAGAGCTTTTAAAAGAGTTTAACCCTCACCTTAGCCTTTAGATGGATGAGAATGCACAACGCTCTTTGAATCGCACAACTAGACCTTTTTCCTTGCTTTGGCCTAGAGGTATCTTGATTTTCCTTAAATCCTAGCTTAGTTAGCTTGTGTAGGAAGTGTGTCTGTGTGTGAAACCAAAAGACAAGGAAGAAAACTATCAAAACTTACCTTAGGCCGAAAATGATGAGTTTTGTGAGCTTGTACGAAAGTTTCTTGCTTTGCTTGCTATGGTCGAGCTTCTTAGAATCCTTGAGAGCCTAGGTGAGTCTTAGAGATTAAAATTTCAGTCTTGGAAGCACAAGGGAGCCATGGCCGAGAGAATGACAGAATGGGAGAAAATGAGAGAGAGTTTGAGAGAATTTGAGTAAAGAATGATGTTTGTGTGTGGGTGTGTCGGCCTTGAGCTTGTAGAATCTGAAAATTCTTTTGTCATTTGTGCATTTTGAATTGTAGGCATGCTTAGGGTAATTTGGCCGAGAAAGGGCATGCTTGGGTAGGGTGCATGGGTTTATTTTTTATGCATTGTGTCTTGTGTTTGTCATAGGTTGTCTAGGAATATTTGAAATTATGCAAAGCTAATCAAATTGCCTACACATGGTCGGCCAAGGCATGTCAAAATCAGAATTTTTGTTTTGTGTTAAGCTTAATTAATTATGGGTTGATTGTAGTATTTGAGGTGCATGCTTGGAATAAAAAATGTTTAGTGTTTAGTGCTTTTGTCTTTTAGTGAATTGACTTAGGATTAAAATAATAGTTAGTGGAGTTTGCAGGATTATTTGTAGTCTAGTGCTTTGTGTAGGATTCTTTATTGATAAGTGTGCAAGCACGCTTTCTTAGGTCTAGGGCACGCACTATGAGATAAGACACGAACTACGAGACAAATGCACGTATTCTAAAGTAAATGTACGCAACCCTAGGTGAATGCACGTAAATTGATGTAGGGCACATAAATCGATGCAGGGCACATAGTTCAATGCAATGCACGTAATTTCAAGGTACGACTCTTAGACCTAGGTTAAGGCACGCAGTTCAAGGTTAGAGCACACGAATCGAGTTATCACACACGAATCGAGGTCAGGCCTCACACCGACTGTCCCTATTAATCATTACTCCGATCCCGAAGGCCAACTCAATAGGATTAAAATCCTATAATGTTATCCCATGCTAATGTATACAGAGTGTAGGCTTGCTTTGAGCACTCTAATTTCTTCAAAGTAACAGCGCCGGAGGCACGACCTGGCCAGTTAAGGCCAGGAGCGCATCGTCGGCAAAAGGGACGAGATGACCGGTGCACACTTGAGGTGGACCAGCCGACCCATCCCAAAGTCCAACTACGAGCTTTTTAACTGCAACAACTTAAATATACGCTATTGGAGCTGGAATTACCGCAGCTTCTGGCACCAGAATTGCCCTCCAATGGATCCTCGTTAAGTGATTTAGATTGTACTCATTCCAATAACCAGACTCTTTGAGCCCGGTATTGTTATTTATTGTCATTACCTCCCCATGTCATGATTGGGTAATTTTCGCGCCTGCTGCCTTCCTTGGATGTGGTAGCCATTTCTCAGGCTCCCCTTCCGAATTGAACCCTAATTCTCCGTCACCCATCACCACCATGGTAGGCTACTATCCTACCATCGAAAGTTGATAGGGCAGAAATTTGAATGATGCGTCGCTAGCACGAGGGTCGTGCGATCCGTCGAGTTATCATGAATCATTGCAGCAATGGGCAGAGCCCGCGTCGACCTTTTATCTAATAAATGTATCCCTTCCAGAAGTCGGGGTTTGTTGCATGTATTAGCTATAGAATTACTACGGTTATCTGAGTAGTAGATACTATCAAACAAACTATAATTGATTTAATGAGCCCTTTTGCAGTTTCACAGCCTGAATTAGTTCATACTTACACATGCATGGCTTAATCTTTGAGACAAGCATATGACTACTGGCAGGATCAACCAGGTAGCATTCTTTATCGATGCCGGCGTCGCATGAGGCACGTCGTCCCCTAAGGATCGACGACTCGAGACGTGCACACGACCGTCGTACGCGGTTAGCGACGAACGCTGGTTTTCGGCAAAGAGAGGCCAAGGACCCCATATCATCGTGGTATGCCGCATCTGAGAGATCGAGCGACGTACCATGGGCCACGTCTGCCACACTCGTAGGAGCGAGCAGCATGGAACACATGACGTGCTTAGGGGTTCGCCGCATGTCATCCATGGAGGCAGACGCAAGGCAAAAGATGGACGATGTGACTTTAGACTACCGTCTTTGTAGGTACGCAACATAAGAAACTGGCCGGCCGACCGAGGCAACGTAAGAACTCAGCCTGCAAATGAAGAGGCAAGCAGGGGCAGACGTCGCTGCTCAAGCAGGGATCCAACTGACCCATACAAGCCGACCACCACTCACGCACTATCACGTTCACTATACCCGGACAACCAAGCTGGTAAACGCCCACCGTCTAGGCAAATGAAGCCCTTCAGGCAAACGGAACCAGCGAGATGGCCCAAGCACGCACCGCTAGGCACGAAGAATTTATGCGGGACAAGGGACAAGGGACGGGAACGGCACGAGATGCATGGCCAGGCCGCACGTCGCAAGCTTAAGGGCCGACTTCGTGGTGCCCAACCATGCATCGATTGCACGCAACTGAGGTACCAACCGAATGTGGACTTCCTGCCCACGTGGTGCTTGGATCGCCATGACACTAGACCACGTCCGTTGCATTATGACTCAGCAAAGACCATGGCGTCGTGTGCTAGGCAATTCGCGCATCGCGCAGGCCAGTGGGAATACATCGTGGGATGGCTTCGAGGCAGCATGTTACTTAACGAAAGCCAAAGTCGTGCGCTAGGCGATTCATGCATCGAGCAGTCCCCCACAGTTCCGTTATATGCACCTGCACGCACGGAACAGGACAAGCAAACTTCCTTCCTACGCGGTGCTTGAATCGCCACGACACTAGACCACGTCTGTCGCATTACGACTAAGCGAGGACCATGGCGTCGTGTGCTAGGCGATTGCGCATCGCACAGGCCCATAGGATGGCTTCAAGGCTGCACGGTGCTTGGATCGCCACGACATTGAAGCTCTAAACATTGTCTCATCACAACGCTCGCGTTGTTGCTTAACGAAAGCCAATGCCATGTGCGAGGCAATTCGCGCATTGTTCAGTCCCCCACCGTCCGCCTATATGCACCCATATGCACAGAACGGGACAAGCAAACTTCCTGCCCACGTAGTGCTTGGATTGCCACGATACTAGACCACGTCCGTCGCATTACAACTCAGCGAGGATGATAGAATCGTGTGCTAGGCAATTTGCGCATCGCATAGGCCCATCGGAACCAACTGCGGGATGGCTTCAAGGCCGCATGGTGCTTGGATTGCCACAACATTGAAGCATCATCAATCGTCTCATCGCAACGCTCGCGTCGTTGCTTAACAAAAGCCAATGCCGCGTGTGCTAGGCAATTCGCACATCACGCATGCCCCCATCATCCCCTAAGAGTCACCCAAGCCCATGCGGTGCTTGGATCGCCACGACACTATACCATGGTTGTGCGTATCCACTCGGCAACGACTATAGCTTCATGTGCTAGGCGATTCGCGCATCGCACAAGCCCGACGACGTATTAGGGGATGGGAATGTCCTCCCACGTGTGCCTAGCCAGCGGCACAAGGATAGCTAGTTTTGTGCTTGGGTAACCAGTCGCCCCCTCATTAGCCATCTAAATGACGCCGACGGTGTTGTGGCACCAAGATGGATAATGAGGGGCTAGGGAAGCCACCACGTTCCTCATTAACCATCTTTGTGCCGTGCCAAAGGACATGTCGGAGGATGCTAGGCGGGGGTGGCATGACCCTAAAGCAAGGTTATGTATTGCAATACCTTGGCGTGATTCACTCGGTAGGTATTCCCACCCACAATATAGCCCATAATATAGCCCACAATATGCCATGAATTGCCCACAACTTCCCCCTACATGGACCTTGACCAGGGGGCTTGACACATCATACCCCCCTATAGTACATTTAGATGCAAAAACCCAAGTGACAGCAGTAGCGTACATTTTGCCAAAGATTCATAATGGGTGTTTTACACTATACAAGGCCCCATTTGGCATGATTTTCGTACCCAACTTGCTTCTAATTGATAGCATATGATACCTAAATGCTTCAAGATTATTTTTTTTGAAAAAATATTTTTTAATATTTAATAATTGCAGAAAATGGGGAAAAATAAAAAAAATAGTAGAAAATTCTAGAAAATTTATATTAATTAATAAATTATTATTTTTAGATTAGGATACAATATCAAAATGTTTCAAAATTATTTTTTTCAAAAAAGTAATTTTTAATATTTAATAATTACGAAAATAGGAAAAATAAGATAAAATACAAGAAAATTTGAGAAAATTCATATTAATTCATAAATTAATTTGTTTAGATGATATTTGGAGTGAAAAACAATTTTGAATGGATTCGGAACCCGATTAATCTAATTCGCCTCCTGAGTGTGACAAAATCTTCGTCGGGAAAGGGACTTTGTTAAGAATAATTCATGGACTCAAAAAACAATTGTAAAAGCACAAAAATGTCCACATTTGTGTGGTAATACATTTCTAATGACTTTCAATACGTCCCTAAGTAGTGCCCAAGCCATCCCTCACGTCCCCCAACCGTCCCTCAAGCGTACCCCCATAGTGCCCTATAGTGCCCCAAACCTGTGCCCCAACAGCCCACCACGTGCGCACCGTCGTGCAGCCTACAAGACCCACGCACGCACTTTCGTGCGGAAAGCACGCCACATGTGCACACTATCGTGGCCCATGTACTCACTGTCGTGCGACATGATGTGCAGCATGCGCGCACCATCGTGAGGCATGGGCGCACCATGCGCGCACCATTGTGCGGCATGCGCGCCACATGCGCGCACCGTCGTGCGGCATGGGTGCCCCATGCGGGCACCATTGTACGGCATAAGAGCACCATATGCACACCATTGTACGACATGGGCGTACCACGAGCACATCTTCCTATGGCAGGCGCGCCCCATGCGCGTACCATCGTGTAGCATGGGCGCACCATGCGTGCACCATCGTGAGGCATGTATGAACCATGCATGCACCTTCGTGCGGCATGAGCACCCCATACGCGCAACCTCGTGCCGCACGGGTACCCCATGCGCTAACCTTCGTGCGGCATGCGAGCCACATTTGCCCACTATTGTTCCGCATGCGCGCACGATACGTGCACCATCGTGCGGCATAGGCACCCCATGTGTACACCTTCATGCCGCTTGCGGGCCACATGCGCTCACCATCGTGCGGCATGCTTGCCCCATGCGCGTACCTTTGTGCGGCATGTACACCTGATGTGCGTACCATCGTACAGCATGGGCTCCCTATCCATGCACCTTCGTGCGGCATGTAGTCCACATGCGCACACCATCGTGCGGTATGCACGCCCCATGTCCGTACCTTCATGCGGTATGTACGCCCCATTGTCGCCCATTCGCGCGCCATGCGCGTCCAATCTTGGCCCCATGGTTGCCCGTCTGCGCACACGTAATGCACATGGGGGTACATCACCTCGCCTCATGCGCGCGCCCCATCTTCGTCCAACTGCTTGACCCATCGTGCCCCATGCACGACCCCACTGCTTGCCAAGTCGTGCCTCAACTGCGTGCCAAGCTGTGGCTCATCCGAGGCCCCAATCGTGCGCCGTCGTGCAACACCGTGGGCAGCCGTGCCGTAACTGTTCACCAACGTGCCCAGCCGTGTCGAAGATGGGGCAACATAACCTCAGTCACCGTTAATGCTAAGGGAAGAACGTTAGGCACCTATGCGGGCTGGCAACACACAAGGTCGGATTCAAATTTTTTGCCATCTCTTACCAAGCAAGCATAGGCTGTC
Source organism: Ehretia macrophylla (assembly GCA_037974665.1). Taxonomy (NCBI): domain Eukaryota; kingdom Viridiplantae; phylum Streptophyta; class Magnoliopsida; order Boraginales; family Ehretiaceae; genus Ehretia; species Ehretia macrophylla. The sequence continues at coordinate 33,815,558 of CM075776.1, forward strand.
TAGCACTTGGGCACTCGAGGTGATGCGCGGGGTCGACCAGTAGTGGGCCCATTCACACAGAGAACTTGGGCATCATTAGGCATAGCACTTGGGCATAGCACTTGGGCATATCGGTTGGGTGCACATAGCACTTGCGCATCATTGGGCATAGCACTTGGGTATAGCACATAGCACATAGCACTTGGGCATCATTGGGCATAGTACTTGGGCATCCTTGGGCATAGCACATAGCACTTGGGCATAATTGGGCATCATCGTTGCCTCAAAACCCCACGACACTTGCGGCGGCACTTATGCAC
>CM075776.1:33818356-33858356 GCA_037974665.1 Ehretia macrophylla
TTGGCCATGGCTGCCCTTTGAGTTCCATGGCTCAAGCTCACCCCCAAGACTTCTAACAAGTACTCAAGGACTCTCAAGATCACTCCAAGCTCGGCTCTAGAAAGCAACATAGCAAGAAAATCTCATACAAGCTCATAAACTCATCATTTTCGGCCATAGGTAAGTTTTGATGGTTTTCTTCCTTGTCTTTTGGTTTCACACACATGCACACTTCCTACACAAGATAACTAAGCTAGGATTTAAGGAAAAACAAGCCATCACTCGACCAAAGCAAGGAAAAGGGCAATTTGTACGATTCAAAGGGCAATCTTGCATTTTCATCCATCAATAGGCTAAGGTGAGGGTTAAACTCTTTTAAAAGCTTTCAAAACTCACATGCATGCTCTCATATGGCTATATTTACCTCTGTAGTCATTGTATATGTGTGTATATGAGCCTATCTACTCATGCATGGCATGATAATGGCTAGAAACTTGAAGATATGTAAACACATTTTTCTGGCAGATTACTGACCTTGTGGAACGAAGTGCTTTTGGCCTAGTAAACGTTGATAAAAATGCATCAAAATTGGTAGGACATGATATTTTTCGGTTCTGAACATTTTTGGAAGAAATAGGCTAAGGCCAATTCTGAATTTAAGACCCTGAAAAATGGAAAAATTCGTAATGTGTCTAAAACTGGACAGTTTTACGTAGTCTCACGGTTTTGGCCATAACTCCTAAGTACGAACTCCAAATGCAGTGAGGTTTGTTCCAAGATTTAAAGCACTCATTAAGCTTAAATTTTAAAATTAGTTCACTGAAATTGGAGATCATTTTCTTGGCTAATTGAATGTGGGAAAACAGACCATTGCAGTAGGGTTTTTGCTTAGTAATATGCTTTGAATCATGTTGTAACTTTACTTGAGGTGTTGAATACTTGGAATTGTGGTAGATAGAAGTTGTCTGGGCTGTTTTGGTTGGTAGAGAATGCTTAATTAATTGATGCATGGCTTGGGTTTAATAACATGACGAATTGTTGCTTAATTGTATTTGTAAGCACGCAATTGAGACCCTATTGCTTATGAAAACTTGCTAAGTGATGATCCTATGATTAAATGTGTTCAGTTGAGTGGTTAGGAGGCTGCCCAATAATTGCTAAGTATGTTTGAAATGGTTTAAGAGTTACTTGTGGTTCTTAGCAAACGAAACCAACACCCGAGCACGGCCTTGTAAGCCCTAATGGCCCCGTAGATTCGCAAGTCCTAAACCACACTCGTGTGACTTATAATTGATATTGAGGATTGTTAATATGCTGCCCATATTTGTCCTTATAGCTCTAAACATGATTCCCGATGATTGCATGTTGATAATTGAACTATTCTTGTACCCGGTTTTGTGTAAGTGTCGTTGCATGCTTGCATGCTTGCATGATCTCAACACTTGATATATGAACCCGGAATGAGTTATATGACTTGATTTACATGTATTATTTGGCTGCCCGTTTAATGTTCATAAACCTCTAAGTGTTCTACAAAGTGAAATTACATGTCAAAGCATGTCTCGTGTGTTTACTTGTCAATGTGCAATCTTATAATTGCTCGGAGGCAACCTACTTTGTTGTCCTCCTAATGTGATATGTTAAATGTTATAATTGTGCATTGCATACAAGGTTGCAACCTTTCATTTTGGAATGGTAGCGTTCGCATCACTCCGGGCGGCATCGTGCTTGCCGGTGTATTGGCGTGACTACCATGGTCCAATTACCTCTCTCGCTTGGGGGCTAGATTTTCTCGGAGAGTTGGGTCATAGAATTTGGTGTACATCTAGAGTACACCCATTGGAGGGATAAGTGGATGATTGAAGCCGGCCGCAACAACTGTGAGACCCCATATTTTGCTTTATCTCGATTTGCGTGTTTTACCTCATTTTGCGTGAATTGACCTATTTATGTGCTATATAACTTTGAATGTGCTAAATATGTGATTAATACTCCTAATACATGCTAAGTGTGCATTCATGAAATTTTCATCAAAAACGGAATTAGAAATTTTTTCGCCGGTTTTGGTGAATAGTATTTTTGAACACCTGCCCGCTAAAATTTTTACAAGGGTGTTTTAAACATTTTAAAACCTAGTCCTCAGGTATTAATAGACTCGTGTTTGATTAAAATGGATTTGGAATCGGTTTTGGAATTTTAAAGGTTTTTACACTTTCTTTTGCAAGAAAACGAGTTTTAAGCCGATTCGGGAAAAAATATTTTAATGTAAAATTCTTTGTCACCTAAAATATATTGTCTAGAATTAATTTAAGTGTTAATTTGTTAGTTGAGCAAGAAATACTCAAGAAATGAATTAAAAGACTAGAAAAATAATTAAATGACTAAAAAAACTAACTTTGACTTTCTTTTATTTTATGTGACCAAGCCTTATATGCATAATATTTCATCAACACACACAAACACAACACAAAACACACTCAAAAGACACACACATGGCCGAGAGCCATAGAAGAAAAGAACAAAGCTTTTCTTCAAGTTTTCAAAGTAATTTTTCATAGAAAAACCTAGTTTTTGTTCATAGAATTTCGTGCCGAGTTGGATTCCGCTTGTTGGGCACTCATTGCACGCATATCTAGGCTTATATCGCATCAAAGGTGAGAGAAAACTTCTAGATCTCAAGAGTCATTTTTTATGTTTTTACATATAATCGATTATTGAACTATTAGAATGTTAATTTGAAGATATATTATTGCTCAGCGCATGCTAGGGACCGTTTAGGTGTATTACTACGAGATTTGAACCATTGTAGCAAAATTATTTATTTTCGAGTATTTAAAGTTGATAGATTGGCCTTTTGATGATTATCTTGAGTTGTTGAGGTTGGAATCGATTGCCGTCGATTTCTAAAAGTTTGTTAATTTTGTGGTAACGCCGTTATAATGCCGAATTTTTTATTGCAATGTTTGGGTGAAAATCCAAAAATTTCAGCCTAGGTGCATTGAGGTTTTAGGGTTGTCGGGATTGATTTTGATGTGTCTTGGTTGGTCTCTGAGAGGGCTAATGTAGTTGATTGAATGGGTGAGTGTTTGAAACTGATTTGGAGTTGCTTGGATTAGTAGAATGTAAGATATGATTATTTGAAGTTTAGGTTGTCTTTCTTTAAATTGTTGAATTGAGCCTTTAGATGATTGGGTGGTGTTTGAGTGATTGAATTGTGAGTTGTTGATGGTTAGATTAGGGTTAGATTACGTGTTTAATGCATGTTAAGTTGGATGGCCTACTTTGTTATCTAACTTAGTTATTTGTTGTTTAATTGATTTCTTAATGTTATATTGATGATAATCGATGGCAATTGATGATAATTGATGATTATTTATGATTATTGATTGATGATTGATGAACCGGGAGATAGGCAATTCTGCTAGATTGTCCTCCTGTGAATGATGTTTATTATTATTGTTGAGTCTTGGTATGTGTGTGCCACATCTCGGGCAGCGTCGGGTTGATAACGACATGACTACCAAAGACTACCTCTAGCTCGCATGATGAAGGTGTCATGGAGGGATAGGCTAGTGAGGTACCTCGGGTGCGTGAGTAATGGGAAGTTACAAGAAGAATGGTTGAGATTGTGATGGCGTTTGGAGCTACACCAAATTGAGTATCCTTTATTGATTGGTCATTATAGTTATGTGTTTATATTGTTATTGATGTTTATTTGTGTGTTTACTTGCTCAAAGGATTATTTCCAAGGAGTATAGTGAATACTGTTAGAGATCTATCGGATCCTCGCTGAGCTTGTTTTATATAAGCTCACTCTCTATTATTGCATGTACACAGGTGTCCTTTCGCAAGATTTCAGGTACGTGCCTCCAGAAGGGGAAAATGTGCCTTACGTGGATGAGTCTTATGTGCAGGAGTCTTTGCCATGAGATTGTTTTTAATTATTGTAATATGATGTATTGTAAAACCTACCTTAGTATAAAGACTTATGTATAATGGTTTAGTAGTCTTCTTTTGACCTTGTTTAGATTACTAAGTTGGTTTATAATCTATTTTGATATGTATGTTAAAGTTAAGGTATTATGTTGGAACGGAGGCGTATAACTAAGAATGATTATTGTATAATATGGTTATGTTGTATGTTGTTAATGGTATTGAGGAGTTTGATTGTATGATGTTCTGAGAGGTTGGATCAGAGCCTCGGTGTCTTAATTACTGTCGTTATACTGCCAAAATTCTGTTGCGTCCTGACTGATTATAGGTGGGGTCGAGTTGGGGCGTGACATTTAAGTGGTATCAGAGCGCATGTTAGCTGTCAGCCGGGGTATTCTCGAAATGTGGGTAATGGTCTTAGCATGAAAGTATGTATGAAGTGAAAGAAAAGTGAACTATGTGTTAATATGGTTAAGTGATTAAGTGATTATGTGATTTAGTGCTTATGTGATTATGTGACTAATTTGTTTATGTGATTGATACTTAAGTGATTTATGTGCTTTATATGAGTTTGTTGTTTATGTGTTAATAGTTGTTCATAGTTTGTTAATGTGCTATAACATGTGCTAACTCTTTGATTAGTAGAATGACGGGTAGACTGAGGACCAGAGGTAGGCCTGAGATGATTGATGAGATTCCGAGAAATGTGGCACTAGGCCAAGTTAGGGATGATGACCGCTTCAGAGCAGCTTTTGATAGGTTAACCGAGATCATGGCCGGGCAGGCACAGTCACTGGCAGGGCAAGCTACCCAAACCCAGGCATTGCAGAATCAGTTACTGAACATACAAGGTGGGTACCACGGTCGTGGTACACTGAAAGCGTTTTTGGGGTATTATCCACCGCGGTTTCAGGGGGAGCCGGATGATCGGAAGGCTGAGGCATGGATTAGTAAGGTGGAGAAGATCTTTGACCCTATGGATTATACCGATGAGCAGAAGGTCGCCTTTGCTATGTACTTGCTGGATGATGAGGCAGAAGAATGGTGGCGCACGGTGAGAACTAGCTAGGCGACTCAGGGTATTCCGTATGTTTGGGGTACCTTTCTGTTAGCTTTCCGGGCAAAGTATGTCCCGAGGATCGCGAGGGAGTGGAGAGAGGCAGAGTTTCTAGCCTTAGTGCAGGGAGATGCTTCAGTGGCACAGTATGAGGCCATTTTCACAAGGTTGTCCTGGTATGCACCAGAGTATGTGGCTGACGAGGAACGTAAGACTCGTAGATTCATGTTGGGGTTGAGGCCCGAGATTCAGGATGCGATGGCCCTGAATCGGTATGATATACTTACGAAGGCCTTTGATGCAGCTTCTAGACTGGAGAAGAGAAAGGGGGAACAGATTGTATCTTGCCAGCCTAGCAAGAGGCCATTTCAGCCTCAGGGTCAGCAGGGAGTGTATAGGCTTCCCGTACAGTAGGGTGTGTACAGGCCGCCAGCTCAACAGGGTTCTTACAGACCGCAAGGTCAGCAGAGTTATTATGGGCCACCATTTCAGCAGGGGTCTTATCAGGCTCAGTCTCAGTTTAGGCCGGCCCAGTCTCAAGGTCAATACAGGCCTAATTTTGTTAGACCTCAGCAGTAGGCTGGTACATCTGCTTTTTCAGCTTCTGGTTCTTCTAGGGGCAGTGTCAGTGCATCATCACCGCAGTGTACTTACTGCAAGCGCCAGGGCTATGTGGAGGCCAACTGCAGGGTGAAATCAGTGGCTTGTTTGGGTTGCGGTAGCAATTAGCATAGGGCGAGGGATTGCCCTAGATATCAGAGGATTGAGAGTCGGGCAACGACTCAGGGTTATCAGGGTCGACCTGCAGGCAGTGCACCTCCGCAGCAGCGGGTTCAGGCTCGGGCCTATGCAGTTGACTTGGAAGAGATGCCTGAGGAGACTGCAGTTGTGGAAGGTAACTTCCTTATACTTGATCAACTTGTTAAAGTGTTGATTGATTCTGGTGCTACGCATTCTTTCATTACTCCTGCTTGTGTGCAACGTGTTAATGTGCAACCTGAAAGACTGCCTTATGTGGTTGAGATTCGTACCTCTTTGACTAATAAGTATGTGACTGGCCTAGTTTGTAAGGATTGTATAATATATGTTAAGGGGTTTCCTTCGGACCTTATCTTATTTCCTATCCGGGGGTATGACGTTATCTTGGGTATGGATTGGCTTTCTAAATATGATGCCCAGTTGAACTGTAGAACCAAGGTAGTACAGTTTCGTTTGCCAGATCAACTAGTAGTTGAGTTAGTAGGGAATCGGGGTGCTAAGACGAGTTTTGTTATCTCAGCAACTAAAGCCGTTAAGTTGGTGAGTAAGGGGTGTTCGGGTTATCTAGCTTATTTAATCAACAAGCCATCTGATAAGCTACAGCTGGAGGAAGTTCCTATTATTCGGGAATATCCCAATATATTTCCCGAGGAGTTGCCAGGGTTACCGCCAGAGAGAGATGTGGAGTTTGTGATTAATCTTGCTCCCGGTACTCAACCTATTTCTAAATCAGCGTACCGGATGGCACCAGCTAAGTTGAAGGAGCTGAAGACTCAATTGCAGGAGTTAATAGAGAATGATTTCATTCAGCAGAGTACTTCAACTTGGAGAGCTCCTGTTTTATTTGTGAAGAAGAAGGATGGTTGATCGCGTCGTTTTGCGCTAAAAAATAGTAAGGTTAAATAATTGAAAATATTGCTTACCTTGAATTACCTCTAGCTGTGGCGAGTAGAGGGTCGATCCACGGAGATTGGGTTATCAAGTTAAGTTAAGTCTTTAATTTAGAATTGTTTGACTATCTCCCGTCACGGATAAGTTTGATTAAGTCCAAAAGTCCAAAAGTCCAAAAGTACAGAAGTACGGAAGTACGGAAAATTAAGTCCAAGAAATGTCCACAAAATGTCCAAAGATACAGTAGTAACAAGGTCCAAAAGTGAATTAATCAAAAGTACTAAATTAAAGAATCACAACACTCAACACTAAAAATCCAAAGGGTTAATGATTCAGGGTGGTTATAGCTCGGTATATGCAAGTACAAAGTTATTGATTCAGATTTAAAGTTAATTCCTTCAGAAATAGGGCTACAAGCTCCCACTACTGAAATGAGCCTTTAATTACATAAGTGAGAAGATTAATTAATTAGCAAGACTGGAGGTGTTGGTACAACCTAACGATATCCAATCTCTCAATTAATCTTTCACTTATGTAACCTGGAGGTGTCGGTACAACCAGACTATAATCCATCCGAGGTAGTCTCGTATTGCCACTAGTTTACAAAACCGGGCGTATATGTACTTTCAATTAAATATAACATAACTACAAGTATACGTATAATTAATCAAAGAATACTTAAAAACAAAAATACGAGACTTTAATAAATCTGAATCAAAACATATGTACAATAATAACCTCACACATACCACCCCGAATCTCGGGTCTAGTGTGTCATGATAAACATTAAAGTACAAGAAATCATAACGTAAACCAAAATAAAAGAATACTTATCGTGTTGTATGGATTTTGGTAGACCATTATGATGTCGGTATGTTGATAGCTCACTAGACCCACCCCTCGGGATTAAAATTTTGCACAAAACTAAGAATAATAATTAAAACACTCAAAACTCGTTTCACAAATACTAGAGTAGCACAATATATGCTAATAAGAGAAAAATGGTACAAGAAAAAATGAAATGAGGAAGGTGTATTTATAGGACAATTTCGGCACTATTCACGAGCACTATTCACGAGTACTATTCAAGTCGTGATGTCATCATTGTGTCAGCATGACGTCAGCGCCTAGGTCATCATTGTGTCAGCATGACGTCATCGCCTATGTCATCATTGTGTCAGCGTGATGTCATCAAAATTTACTATTCACGCACTGATTTTACTATTCATCCGTTGACCGTTGACTTTACTATTCATTCATTGACTTTTACTATTCATGCTCAATCGGTCTCTGTTCACATGTTGACTTTTACTATTCATGCGTTGACCGTTGACTTTGCTATTCATGCATTGACCGAAAGTTGACCAAAGCTTCTTCAAGGTTTTTCAGTGTCCTGAATTCATTTCCGCACTCCGTTTGGCCAAATTCAATCTTGATTTGCTCATGTCAAAGTCGCTCGACCTTCTTCCTTTAGTATTGTGCTGAACTTCTTGTTCAAGTGTTGGCTTTTGTGGCCATTTTTGCTATTTCTTTTTCAGAACCTATATTGCACTAAATTTGTGTAAAATATACAATTAAGCTTGAAATAATAATGCAATATATATGATTCAATGGGTTAAAATTACTAAAAATATGGATTTATCAACCTCCTCAAACCTATTCTTTGCTTGTCCTCAAGCAAAAGCATTAAGTACTTCATAGATTCAAAAATAATAAATCCAAGCAGTCAATGTATTCATACAATTAGATTTTATAAAACACCAGCTTAACTGTGAATTTGTCTTCCAAACAATTTTACCCCAAGAAATCATTTTGTATCTAGAAGAATAGAAACCAACTTAATTACAAAAAATCCTTTGAGCCTTTTTAAGCACTTGTAACTCAATTAAGAGGTAAGAAAATTAATCACGCAAAATTTGTAAAATCGAAAATATTTTCTATGGATAGTCATGAAATGTTAAAACTCAACTACCTCCAAATCATGTAGTACTCCCTTCGATTTATATATATATATATATATAGATGACTCGGATGATAGATGTTGGTTGACTCACTGATTTCTGGAATTTTGCCTTTCATTGGTTGAATTGTATTTGGTGAAAGAAGGCTTGTCTGGCAGGATTTGTATTGATAGCTTTTTCATAACAAAAATGCTCAAAAATGGTTAGAAGAAAGCATTTGTTATGGACTTCTTTTCTGCCTCTTTTTGTTGAATCAACAATTTTGATATTTGAATGATGTTGAGCGAGTCATCTTCACATTTTTGTTTTGTTTTGTTTTTGTTTTGTTTTTTGTTTTTTTTTTTTTCAAAGGAGTATACCGATCTAGAAAAATAAGTCAAACTTTAATAAAACATAACATCTCACATTGAAAACGCCTCAATCTACTCCTTTTTTGATAATTAATCAAAAACCTCTAATTAAATCATGTGACGCTGTTGGGATGTAATAATAGTTAACAAGGTTTCAAAAAAATCTAGATACAAACTCAACTCTAGTGGTTAATCATTTTTCCATTCCAAACTTCACAGTTAATTCAAATATTTTATCAAAATCCAACCATATTTCAACACTTGACTACTCAACTTTAATTATCTTGAATAAATGAAGCACGAAAAATGGAAATTGAAATTTTTAAAATTTTGGAAAAAAAATTTTAGCAGGTGGTATCAACTATTTGTTCCTCCTCAAACCCGAACCTTACATTGCCCTCAATGTAAGAAAGTGATGCAATGCATTGCAAATTAAAAAGATAGATACAACCTGATAAAAATTCCAAGCATTGTTCGTCAAATGGTTCTGAAAAAAGACTTGTCATTAAAAGCTCCAAACACCAACGTTAGCTATGAGGATAAAAACAAAAGTGATCCAAAATGAAATTTAAACGGAATGATATATACAATGTGGTTTTGCAAGGACGAAAATTTTTTTATGGTTTTTTTTTTTAAATGAAAATTTTAGTTAAACACAATCTAAATCACACAAAATAAAGCAAACACCATTTTTTTTTCAAAGTTTTTTTTTTTTTTTTAAATTTAACAAACCAAATTAAAATATACACAATAAATCTCCTTTAACGGTTTGCTAACAAATGCATTGGAGGAGACTCAGAATATATACACTAATGAATGTATAGCCATAACAGTTGCTGAAACTTATGCAGAGAGGGTTGAAGCCACACCAGATTACCAAAATCATTAGAAGACCGTAGTGACAAGATTAACTAAAGACATTCTCGAGACATATAAAAAATTCAACCTCTAGATCAAATATTCAGAAGAACTAAATCCAAATAGGTTTTTTTTTTTTTAGGCCCGCATGTGAGGGAGTTCGGACATTGGCTAGATCTACATCCCCAGTTTCAACAAATCATTATCAAACATCCACACTCCATTTTTTTTTATCCTTTCGGCTTGTTTTTTTTTTCAAAGTTTTTTTTTTTTTTTTTTTTTTTGTTTTTGGTTTTTTTTATATATACCAGATTCAACATCAAAACAAAATTAGTGTATATACTAGGTAAATAACCACAATAAAAAATAGATTAACATACTAAAAACCATAAAAATAAAACTCACAAATTTTATTCATGGAAATGAAAACGGTACATTAACTTAACAAATACAACAACAAAACAACTACTAATATTATAAGCCTACTTCTTTCTCTTTTCCCAAGAACTGGGCAGTTCATGATGAACTACCCAAGCCAAATAAAGAAGAATCACAATAATAACACCAAGAACCACAAGCAACGACTCCTCTGCCGTGAGACTTTTAAACAACACCATCTTCGTGGAAATTTTAACAAAAAAGAAACTGAAGACGGAGAAGTTTTGTGGGGAGAAAGGTAGGAGATGGCAGCGGCAAGGAGGAGATAAAAAAATGGTAGGGTTAGGGTTTTTAAAACCGTTCGGCCGCCCTTTTTTTTGATTTTTTTTTTAAATAGATGTAAATTAAAACAAGCACACATAATGACAAGAAAATGCAAACATATTAGAATTCACCCTTAAGAAGCTCTCACACAAAAAAGAAGCTCGGGAAATGCAAAAATAGGATCTCAACCCTATTTCAGTTTCATACCTATGCAGCAAAGTAAACCACATCGAACACCAAATAAATGACATTAAAATCTGGATAGTAAATCTACCCGCCATAGCGTAAGAACTGGCTGAAGCAGAGGTGATGAATCACGTATCACATGCCCCTCAGAATGGTATTAGTTATCTTTCTCTCAAATACCATGAGAGCCACTATTTCCATAACGGTGGAAAAAGACCTCCTAACGTTGAAGTTAACGCCAATTTAAAGCTAATTGGTAACCAAACGACAACATCTAGGATGAACCTTGGAATGTTACCGCCACGAGATCCTAGATTACCCAAAGATCACTTGGGTTCATGTGAGGCACACATCCTAGTACAAACAACACCCTATTTTATCCTCAGACAGTCACTACCGAATGTTGCCACTGTGTACCCATCCTCCCACCCATTTATGATGAGTGCATCAAATAGATTGTCAGAGTTTTTCCTTCTAACCGGGAATGGGCACTGGAACCATTTAATGTCAGCCAGCAAGACATGCACACACAGTTAAGTGCCGTAGTTTAACGCCTTCGGGAAATTTTTTTTTTTTAAATAAAAAACTAGCTCTTCCAGAGGTTTTTGTATTCACGCCATCCAGTACTTTCCTTCGGCACTCACATGGGGCCATAGCCAGTTCTACAGGGTCCAGAGCAAGACAATGGGGTTTTACGTTACAGACAATACCGTCTGGTGAATGCTCTCACTCCTAACTACCTTATCAAGTAATGCCCAAACAGACCCTAAACTACATTAAGCTGGAGAAAGACTCATTTGGTACGAAAAAAATAAAATAAAATAAAAAAATAAATCCTAGGTTGCCTCCTAGGAGTGCTAAGTTTAACGTCTTCAGCCAGACAGAATTATTTTGAAATTGCTACTCTGCAGGGATTGGATTCTTAAGTTCAATTGACTCTTCACCCCAATTCTTTAACTGGATCGCTGGTTTAAGTCTTTTTCCATTTACAAACATAGTTTTCCCATTTGTTTTATCTTTTATCTTGACAACCCCAGACGGAAAAACTTGTTCAACCTTAAATGGTCCATCCCATCTGGACCTCAATTTTACTGGAAACAATCGTAACTTAGAATTAAATAACCATACATCTTCTCCACGAATAAATGACTTCCGAATAATCATTTTATCATGCGTTCTCTTCATTTTCTCACTGTAAATCTTGGCATTCTCATATGATTTTAAACGTATCTATTCAAGTTCATTTAGATGGAACAATCTGTTTTTACCAGCTTTCTGCAAGTCAAAATTCACAGTTCTAATTGCCCAGTAAGCCTTATGTTGTAACTCAACAGGTAAATGACATGCTTTTCCAAAAACTAAACGAAAAGGTGAAATTCCTATGGGAGTTTTATATGCAGTTCTATATGCCCAAAGTGCATCATTCAATCAAGTGGACCAATCCTTCCTATCAGGTCTAACTGTCTTTTCAAGGATTGATTTAATTTCCCTATTAGAAACCTCAACCTGTCCACTAGTTTTTGGGTGATATGGAGTTGCAACCTTATGAATGACTGAGTATTTCTTCAACAATTTTTCAAAAGTTCGGTGAATGAAATGACTTCCACCGTCACTAATGATGGCTTGTGGAATTCCAAACCGACAAAAAATGTTTTCTTTTATGAATTTCATCACGACAGTGTGATCATTAGTCCTAGTTGCAATTGCTTCAATCCATTTAGACACATAATCAACACCAACCAAAATGTATTGAAAACCAAAGGAGATGGGGAAAGGACCCATGAAATCAATACCCCAAACATCAAAAAGTTCACAAACCACGATGGGATTTAAGGGCATCATATCCCTTTTTCCCATGTTACCTGTCTTTTGGCATCTTTCACATGCTTTGCAAAACTCATGAGCATCCTTGATTAATGTGGGCCAATAAAACCCACTTTGCAGCACTTTGATAGCTGTCTGTCGTCCTCCAAAGTGTCTCCCACATTCCTGCGAATGACAAAATGACATGATGCTTAGCTGTTCAGACTCGGGTACACATCTATGAATAATTTGATCAGAACAAATACGGAACAAATGAGGATCCTCCCAGAAATAATGCTTTGCAATTGAGAAAAATCGGTCTCTCTCAGCCTTGTTCCACTCCTTGGGTATTTTACCAACTGCAAGATAATTCACAATATGAGCATACCAAGGAAGTTTAGGAGCAGAAATTAACAGTAACGGTTCATCAGGAAATGTATCTCTCAAGGGTAATTCATTTTCTGTTTCCTGAGTTACAATCCTTGACAAGTGATCAGCAACAACATTTTCTTGACCTTTCTTATCTTTGATTGTTAAATCAAATTCTTGAATTAATAACAACCATCGAATAAGCCTAGGTTTAGTATCTTTCTTTTCCAACAGGTATCTCAATGCTGAGTGGTCAGAATAAATGATTATTTTTGACCCTAACACATAAGACCGAAACTTTTCTAATGCAAAAACTACAGCAAGCAATTCTTTCTCTGTGGTGGTATAGTTTTTCTGGGCATCATCCAAAGTTCGGCTGGCGTAATAGATCACACAAGGAACACGATCCTTGCGTTGACCTAATATAGCTCCTATGGCATAATCTGAAGCATCACACATAATTTCAAAAGAAAGAGAGTAGTTTGGTGGTTGAATCACTGGAGCAGTGGAAAGTGCATTTTTCAGTGTTTCAAAAGTAGTAACACATTTTTCATCAAACTGAAATAGAGTATCCTGTGCCAACAAATTTGATAAAGGTCTAGCAATTTTACTAAAATCCTTTATAAATTGTCGGTAGAAACCAGCATGTCCAAGGAACGATCTCACCTGTTTAACAGTTGTTGGAGGGGGCAAATTAGAAATAATATCAACCTTAGCTTTATCAACCCGAACTCCTTCCTTGGATATAATGTGTCCGAGAACAATTCATTCTTGAACCATGAAATGACTTTTCTCCCAGCTAAGTATGAGATTAGATTCCTGACATCTTTTTAACACCAAAAAAATATTATTCAAACAAGTGTCAAATGAAGAGCCAAAGATAGAAAAATCATCCATAAAGACCTCAACAAATTCATCCATCATATAAGTGAAAATAGACATCATGCAGCGTTGGAAAGTGGCTGGTGCATTACAAAGGCCAAAAGGCATTCTTCTATAAGCAAATGTGCCAAAAGGACATGTAAAAGTTGTCTTTTCCTGATCTTCAGGGTCCACAGGGATTTGATTGTATCCCGAGTACCCGTCAAGAAAACAGTAATAACCTTGTCCTGCCAACCTGTCCAAAATTTGATCAATGAATGGTAAAGGAGAATGATCATTTCTTGTTGCAGCATTGAGTTTCCTATAATCAATACACACACGCCATCCAGTTGTGGTGCAGGTAGGTACCAATTCACCTTTATCACTTGTCACCACAGTGATTCTTGATTTCTTAGGTACAACCTATATAGGACTAACCCATTTACTATCCGAAATAGGATAAATGATACCTGCATCTAACAACTTCACTATTTCCTTCTTTACAACTTCCCTCATGTTCGGGTTCAGCTTACGTTGCATCTCTCTAGATGTCTTGGCTCCATCTTTCAAATTAATCTTATGCATGCAAAAAGAGGGATCTATTCCTTTAAGGTCTGCAACAGTCCAGCCTAATGCTTCCTTATTCTTAGACAACACATCTACAAGTTTAGCTTCCTTCTCCAAAGAAAGGTTAGAAGCTATAATAACTGGAAGTGTTTGATCTGCCCCTAGAAAAATATACTTGAGATGACTAGGAAGTTGCTTAAGTTGCAACTTAGGAGGAGATTGTATAGAAGGAAGCATGGGTTCTTTAGAAAGAGTCAAGGATGGTTCTATTGCACAAATCTGAAATTTTTCATCAAATCTTAAATTGTTTTCTAAAGATTCATCGGATTCCTCCTCAAACCTACTCAACACTACTTCATCATTATCAAAGCATTCTCCAAAAAATATTTTTGCCTAAGACTAAGGAAAGACTCTTCAATTAATGGATCAATCTTATCAAGAATAAAACATTCAAGACCATCATCTCCATCTGCAAACCTAGCAGCATTAGCAACATTCAGCTTTACCTTAATATCTCCAAATGTAAATTCCAATTCTCCAGTTGCACAGTGAATTTTTGCATTAGCCGTTGCTAAAAATGGTCTCCCTAGTATAACTGGAGTTTGGAACTTTTGAATTTCTCCTGGTTCCATATCTAGCACAACAAAATCTACAGGAAAATAAAATTCATCAACCTTTATCAACACATCTTCAATCATACCCCTAGGAATTCTAAGTGATCTATCAGCCAGTTGAAGGGTGACAGGAGTAGGTTTCAATTCTCCTATATCTAACTGCTCAAAAAGATTAAAGGGAAGAAGATTCACACTAGCTCCTAAATCAAGAAGGGCACGATCTACACAATGATTCCCAATATAGCAAGGAATGGTAAATGCTCCTGGATCTTTCAATTTTGGTGGAACATGAGAAGTAAGAATGTTGCTTACCTTTTTAGTCAATCTTACTTTGTCTGATATCAAAGCTGAATTCCTTCTTTTCTGAGTGCACAAATCCTTAAGAAACTTTGCATAAGCAGGAATTTTCCTGATGATTTCTAACAGAGGTAAATTGATTTTCACTTGCTTAAAGGTTTCAAGCATTTCTTCCTTTTTTGAATCTTTATTAGGTGGATTACCTAATGCATGTAGAAAGGGTGCCTTGGGACTCAGTGTCAATGGAATATTTTCATGTGAAATGAAAGTTTCAGGTTCATTTGCAGTTTCTTTTGATGAATCAACAGTAACTTGAGACTTGGCTTTTTGCTTTGCAAGTCTTGCATTTTCATAAGCTTCGACACTTACCTTGTTATCAACTTTCTTACCACTTCGCAATGTAGTGATAGCTTGAAGATCCTCCACTATTTGACTTGTGGATGCTACATGGGCCTTGCCTTTTGGGTTTCCATCTGATTGGGCAGGGAGTGTTCCTTCTTCCCTTTTCTGAATTGTGTTAGCTAATTGCCCAATTTGTCTTTCCAAGTTGGCAAATGCCTTTGTATGTGTACTTACCAGTTGCATAGTTGGTTCCCAACTGTGAAGCTTTTTCAAAATCTGTTCTTCAAAAGTAGTCCCATAAGAATTGGAACCTGAATTAGAGCTCGTAAGTACCTGTCCTTGTGGAACTGAATGAAATCCTGGAGGATAACCTCTTGGTCTTTGTTGTTGAACATCTTCCCGATTCTGATCCCACCGGAAATTTGGATGATCTCGTGTACCTGGATTATAAGTGTTAGAGAATGGATCATAATTACAAGGATATCTATAAGCAGCACAAGCTTGTTCTGAAATTGAATTGGGATTTGATGCAAGAACACCTTTACCTGAATCAACTACATGTAATGATTCTTTCCTTTTAACCATTTTTTCCAAGGCAAGAGTTAGATTTTCAATCTTTGATGTCAAAGAATTGTAATCATTTGAACCTACACTTTCTCTCCTTTCTCTAGATGAAGATGCATGCTTTCGTGAATTATTGCTCAGTTTTATGAACAATTCTGTGGTTTCTTTTGGAGATTTTTCAAGAAGTGAACCATTACAAGCTGAATCGAGCAAACTTTGATTATGCTCATTTAACCCTTGATAGAAATTCTGAGCTAATTGCCAATCTGGAATACTGTGGTGTGGACATTCATAAGTTAAGGTTTCAAATATGTCCCAACTCTCATGAAGTGCCTCTCTAGGTAACTGAGAAAAATTATTTAATTGATTCCTACATTCATTGGTTTTTGAAGAAGAGTAAAATCTTTCAAGAAATTCTCTTTGCAATTGTCCCCAAGAAGTGATAGAACCAGAACGTAATCTGTAAAGCCAATTTTGTGCTTGACCCATTAAAGAGTAAGGAAACAATCTCAACTTAACAACCTCTTCCGAGGCAGTTCTAGTATTGATCGATCTGCATGTATGAACAAAAGTATTAATGTGATCATACGAGTTTTCATTGGAAAGACCGTGGAACAAGGGAAGCATTGAAATCATGTGAGACTTTATTTTAAAACCATCATCAGTTTCAGGTAAGGCGATAGCTCGTCGAGGAACATAATCTTGTGGTGTGGAAAAATCTTTTATGCTCCTCCTCACATTTCCTACTTCTCTACCTTCCACTTGATCCTGATTTTGGTTTTGATTCAGATTTTGATCAGCCATGATTAAGAATTTATGTGCTTTGTTTCTGAATTTAAAAGTTTTCTCAATTTATGTATCAAAAACAAAGATGGGTGGCTTTAAAGATCTCCGACCATGCATACAAAATTAAAACATGAAAAAGAAACAAAAAAAAAATGAAATAAAGTCTATACAAAATAGCAAAATTGACTTAAATAAAAAATAAAAACTAAAATCTAAAATATATACATATTAACACTTATATACATAAATCAAAAACTTACCTTATTTGATGAACACCTATCCCCGGCAACGGCGCCAAATTTTGATCGCGTCGTTTTGCGCTAAAAAATAGTAAGGTTAAATGATTGAAAATATTGCTTACCTTGAATTACCTCTAGCTGTGGCGAGTAGAGGGTCGATCCACGGAGATTGGGTTATCAAGTTAAGTTAAGTCCTTAATTTAGAATTGTTTGACTATCTCCCGTCACGGATAAGTTTGATTAAGTCCAAAAGTCCAAAAGTCCAAAAGTACGGAAGTACGGAAGTACGAAAAATTAAGTCCAAGAAATGTCCACAAAATGTCCAAAGATACAGTAGTAACAAGGTCCAAAAGTGAATTAATCAAAAGTACTAAATTAAAGAATCACAACACTCAACACTAAAAATCCAAAGGGTTAATGATTCAGGGTGGTTATAGCTCGGTATATGCAAGTACAATGTTATTGATTCGGATTTAAAGTTAAGTCCTTCAGAAATAGGGCTACAAGCTCCCACTACTGAAATGAGCCTTTAATTACATAAGTGAGAAGATTAATTAATTAGCAAGACTGGAGGTGTTGGTACAACCTAACGATATCCAATCTCTCAATTAATCTTTCACTTATGTAACCTGGAGGTGTCGGTACAACCAGACTATAATCCATCCGAGGTAGTCTCGTATTGCCACTGGTTTACAAAACCGGGCGTATATGTACTTTCAATTAAATATAACATAACTACAAGTATACGTATAATTAATCAAAGAATACTTAAAAACAAAAATACGAGACTTTAATAAATCTGAATCAAAACATATGTACAATAATAACCTCACACATACCACCCCGAATCTCGGGTCTAGTGTGTCATGATAAACATTAAAGTACAAGAAATCATAACGTAAACCGAAATAAAAGAATACTTATCGTGTTGTATGGATTTTGGTAGACCATTATGATGTCGGTATGTTGATAGCTCACTAGACCCTCCCATCGGGATTAAAACTTTGCACAAAACTAAGAATAATAATTAAAACACTCAAAACTCGCTTCACAAATACTAGAGTAGCACAATATATGCTAATAAGAGAAAAATGGTACAAGAAAAAATGAAATGAGGAAGGTGTATTTATAGGACAATTTTGGCACTATTCACGAGCACTATTCATGAGTACTATTCAATCCGTGATGTCATCATTGTGTTAGCATGACGTCAGTGCCTAGGTCATCATTGTGTCAGCATGACGTCATCGCCTAGGTCATCATTGTGTCAGCATGATGTCATTAAAATTTACTATTCACACACTGATTTTACTATTCATCCGTTGACCGTTGACTTTACTATTCATTCATTGACTTTTACTATTCATGCTCAATCGGTCTCTGTTCACACGTTGACTTTTACTATTCATGCATTGACCGTTGACTTTGCTAATCATGCATTGACCGAAAGTTGACCAAAGCTTCTTCAAGGTTTTTCAGCGTCCTGAATTCGTTTTCGCACTCCGTTTGGCCAAATTCAATCTTGATTTGCTCATGTCAAAGTCACTCGACCTTCCTCCTTTACTATTGTGCTGAACTTCTTGTTCAAGTGTTGGCTTTTGTGGCCATTTTTGCTATTTCTTCTTCAGAACCTATATTGCACTAAATTTGTGTAAAATATACAATTAAGCTTGAAATAATAATGCAATATATATGATTCAATGGGTTAAAATTACTAAAAATATGGATTTATCAATGGTACCTTGAGATTGTGCATTGATTATCGGGGTTTGAATCAGGTGACCATCAAGAATAAGTATCCTTTGCCACTGATTGACGAGTTGTTTGATCAACTTCAGGGAGACCAAAGTCTACTCTAAGTTTGACTTAAGGTAGGGGTATTATCAGCTTCGGATTAGCACGGAGGATGTTCCGAAGTCTGCCCTTAAGACTCGGTACGGGCATTATGAGTTTGTAGTTATGCCCTTTGGATTAACTAATGCACCGGTAGCATTTATGGACCTTATGCATCGGGTTTTTCAGCCATACTTAGACCAGTTCATGGTGATCTTTATTGATGATATCTTGGTTTATTCTAAGTCTGAATTGGAGCACAAGCAACATCTACGGCTTGTCTTACAGAAGCTGTAGGAGCATCAGTTGTATGCAAAGTTCAGCAAATGTGAATTTTGGCTGCAACGCATATCTTTTCTTGGCCATGTTATCACACAGAGTGGTATTTCTGTAGATCCCACTAAGATTGAATCGGTGATGTCTTGGAAATGTCCGGAGAATGTTTCGGAGGTTCTAGCTTTCTTGGCTTGGCAGGTTATTATCATAGGTTTGTCAAGGACTTTTCTAAGATTGCAGGGCCACTTTCTAAGTTAACTCAGAAACAGACTAGCTTTGTTTGGGATGAGAAATGTGAGAGTGGGTTTTAGGAGTTGAAAAAGAGGTTGACTACTGCTCCAGTACTTGTTCTACTAGAAGGGACCGATAATATGGTCATTTACAGCGATGCATCCAAGGAGGGTGTGGGATGTGTACTTATGCAGAATGGTCGGGTTATTGCCTATGCTTCTAGAAAGTTGAAACCTTATAAGGTGAATTATCCGACTTATGATCTTGAGTTGGCAGCTGTTGTTTTCGCACTGAAAAAGTGGCGTCATTATCTGTGGGGCAGTAAGTTCGAGATTTTCACTGATCATAAGAGTCTGAAGTATTTATTCTTACAGAAGGAGTTGAATATGCGTCAGCGGAGGTGGATGGAACTTCTTGGAGATTATAATTGCTCTATCAGCTATCTGCCTGGAAAGGCAAATGTGGTGGCAGACGCTCTTAGCCGTAAGGCGAGTGTTTCTTGTTTAGCTGTCAAGAAATGGGATGTTGTTGAGATATTCACTTATTGGAGACCGGAGTTGACTCAGGTTGGGGTGATGTGTTCACATCTCCGTATTCGGCCTTTATTGTTGTCTCAGATCAAAGAAGCTCAGCAACTTGACGTTAAACTTCAGAAGATCAAGGACCAGATCACGGATGATCAGTCTGACTTCAAAATGCACGAGGATCGTATTCTTCGGTTTCGGAACAGGGTTTGTGTTCTCGATGAACCGGGCTTGAGGCGAGGTATTCTGGAGGAGGCTCATAATTCTAAGTATACTATTCATCTTGGTGGAACGAAGATGTATCGGGACTTGAAGCAATATTACTGGTGGAATAATATGAAGAAAGAAGTTGCTCAGTTCGTTTCTAGATGTTTGACTTGTCAACGAGTGAAAACCGAGCATCAATGACCAGCAAGTTTGCTTCAGCCGTTGGCTATACCACAATGAAAATGGGAGCATATTACGATGGACTTCACCACTGGTTTGCCTAGAACATCGAGAGGCAACGATGCAGTTTGGGTTATCGTGGATCGTTTGATGAAGACAGCTCACTTTCTTTCGATGCGGATGGGAGATGAAGTTGCAAAGTTGACGGATCTTTATTTGGATCAGATTGTTAGACTTCACGGGATTCCATCTAGTATTGTCTCAGATCGAGATCCGCGATTTACTTCTCGTTTGTGGGAGAAACTTTAGAAGACTTTGGGTACTCAGCTGAATTTCAGTACAGCGTATCATCCACAGACCGACGGTCAGTCTGAGAGGACTATTCAGATTCTGGAAGATATGCTTAGGGCTTATGTTCTGGACTTCGGAAAGAACTGGGAGAAACATCTACCACATGACAAGTTTGCTTATAACAATAGTTATCAAGCTACTATTGGGATGGCACCTTTTGCAGCTCTTTACGGTCGTAAGTGTTGTTCACCTTTGTATTGGGATGAAGCAGGGGAGATGAAGACTACTGATCCGACTATTATGCCAGAGCTTCTAGAGAAGATTGAGAATGTTCAGTTGATCAGGCAGAGAATGCTTACAGTGCAGAGCAGATTTAAGAGTTATGCTGATAAGCATCGTCGAGATTTGGAGTTTATAGTCGGAGATCAGGTTTTCTTGAGATTGTCTCCTCGTAAGGGGTTTGCTCGTTATGGTAAAGGTAGTAAGCTAAGTCCGAGGTTTGTGGGGCCGTTTGAGGTTACTGGCAGAGTTGGTAAGTTAGCATATCGGTTGGCTTTACTGGAGAATTTCTCTAATGTCCACGATGTATTTCACGTGTCTAATTTGCGGAAATATAATCCGGATCCTTCTCATATTCTTGAGCCAGAGCCGTTACAGCTTCGTGAGAATCTGACTTATGACGAGCGGCTAATTCGTATTCTTGATCAGATGGAACGAGAGTTGAGATTGAAGAAGATTCCGATGGTCAAGGTATTGTGGAAGCGTCACGGTATCGAGGAAGCTACTTGGGAGAGGCGAGATCAGATGCAGCAACAGTACCCAGATCTTTTCCGATCAGCAAGTAAGAATTTCGGGGATGAAATTTCTTTAAGGGGGGAGAATGTGAAACCCCATATTTTGATTTATCTTGATTTGCGTGTTTTATCTCGTTTTGCATGAATTGACCTGTTTATGTGCTATATGACTTAGAATGTGCTAAATATGTGATTAATACTCCTAATACATGCTAAGTGTGCATTCGTGAAATTTTTATAAAAAACGAAATCAGAAATTTTATCGTCGGTTTTGGTGAATAATATTTTTGAATACCTGTCCGCTAAAATTTTTACAGGGTGTTTTAAATGTTTTAAAACCTAGTCCTCAGGTATTAATAGACCCGTGTTTGATTAAAACGGATTTGGAATCGGTTTTGAAATTTTAAAGGTTTTTACACTTTCTTTTGCAAGAAAACGAGTTTTAAGCCGATTCGAGTGAAACTATTTTAATGTAAAATTCTTTGTCACCTAAAATATATTGTCTAGAATTAATTTAAGTGTTAATTTGTTAGTTGAGCAAGAAATACTCAAGAAATGAATTAAGACTAGAAAAACAATTAAAGGACTTAAAAAAACTAACTTTGACTTTATTTTATTTTATTTGACCAAGCCTTATATGCATAATATTTCATCAACACACACAAACACAACAAAAAACATACTCAAAAGACACACACATGGCCGAGAGCCATAGAGGAAAAAAACAAAGCTTTTCTTCAAGTTTTCAAAGCAATTTTTCATAGAAAAACCTAGTTTTTGTCTGTAGAATTTCGTGCTGAGTTGGATTCCGCTTGTTGGGCACGCATTGCACGCATATCTAGGCTTATATCGCATCAAAGGTGAGAGAAAAATTCTAGATCTCAAAAGTCATTTTTTATGTTTTTGCTAATCGATTATTGAACCGTTAGAATGTTAATTTGAAGTTATATTATTGCTCAGTGCATGCTAGGGATCGTTTAGGTGTATTACTACGAGATTTGAACCATTGTAACGAAATTATTTATTTTCGGGTATTTAAAGTTGATAGATTGGCATTTTGATGATTATCTTGAGTTGTTGAGGTTGGAATCGATTGTCGTCGATTTCTAAAAGTTTGTTAATTACATGGTAACATCGTTATAATGCCGAATTTTTGATTGCGATGTTTGGGTGAAAATTCAAAAATTTCAGCCTAGGTGCATTGAGGTTTTAGGGTTGTTGGGCTTGATTTTGATGTGTCTTGGTTGGTTTCCGAGAGGGCTAATGTAGTTGATTGAATGGGTGAGTGTTTGAAACTGATTTGGAGTTGTTTGGATTAGTAGAATGTAAGATATGATTATTTGAAGTTTAGGTTGTCTTTCTTTAAATTGTTGAATTGAGCCTTTAGATGATTGGGTGGTGTTTGAGTGATTGAATTGTGAGTTGTTGATGGTTAGATTAGGGTTAGATTACGTGTTTAATGCATGTTAAGTTGGATGGCCTACTTTGTCATCTAACTTAGTTATTTGTTGTTTAATTGATTTCTTAATGTTATATTGATGATAATCGATGGCAATTGATGATAATTGATGATTATTGATTGATGATTGATGAACCGGGAGATAGGCAATTCGGCTAGATTGTCCTCTTATGAATGATGTTTATTATTATTGTTGAGTGTTGGTATGTGTGTGCCATCTCTCGGGCAGCGTCGGGCTGTCGGGTTGATAACGGCATGACTACCAGAGACTACTCCCAGCTCGCATGACGGAGGTGTCATGGAGGGACAGGCTAGTGAGGTACCTCGGGTACGTGAGTAATGGGGAGTTACAAGAAGAATGGTTGAGATCGTGATGGCGTTTGGAGCTATACCAAATTGAGTATCCTTTATTCATTGGTCATTATAGTTATGTGTATATATTGTTATTGATGTTTATTAGTGTGTTTACTTGCTCAAAGGATTATTTCCAAGGAGTATAGTGAATACTGTTAGAGATCTATCGGATCATCGCTGAGCTTGTTTTATATAAGCCCACTCTCTATTATTGCATGCATACAAGTGTCCTTTCGCAAGATTTCGGGTACGTGCCTCTAGAAGGGGAAAATGTGCCTTACGTGGATGAGTCTTATCTGCAGGAGTCTTTGCCATGAGATTATTTATAATTATTGTAATATGATGTATTGTAAAACCTACCTTAGTATAAAGACTTATGTATAATGGTTTAGTAGTCTTCTTTTGACCTTGTTTAGATTACTAAGTTGGTTTATAATCTATTCTGATATGTATGTTAAAGTTAAGGTATTATGTTGGAACAGAGGCGTATAACTAAGAATGATTATTGTATAATATGGTTATGTTGTATGTTGTTAATGGTATTGAGGAGTTTGATTGTATGATGTTCTGAGAGGTTGGTTTAGAGCCTCGGTGTCTTAATTACTGTCGTTATACTACCGAAATTCTGTTGCGTCCTAACTGATTGTAGGTGGGGTCAAGTTGGGGCGTGACAACAACTGTTATTGGAAATGAATTGAGAGCAAAAGCTCACCGTATCCTTTTACTATGTGATTAAGTACTCTCGCTTGGTTCCTAGAGAACCTCGGCGAGAAAAGTCGGGTAAATGTGTTAATTTACATTTATATTATGTTATAAACTTACTTGTGTTATATGTCATGCTTTCAAAAATGGTTTTCATAATATTAACCGAAAAAGAGTTTTAAAACGATATCTCTCGTTTCCCCTCGCTGAGTTCATAAGGACTCACCCTCTTTTATCATCACAAGTGAAAAAGATCTAGAACAGGTACCCGAGGAAAATATGTCTGATGATGATTCCTTGGAATGATTGCATGCCTTATGTGCCTTGCCTGAATATGGCTATTTTGTGAATGTTATGCTTGCTTCGAAGACTACTTATGTTGTTGTTGTTGTAAATGACCCCCGTTGTAATTTGGGGTCTAATTTTGGCTTGTACTGATTTTAAGTAGACGAACTCTCTATCTTGTGGTTTGCTATCACTATTTTGATTTAGTAACTATCATAGGCAACTCAATCACTAGGTGAAGAATCAAATGATGTAACTCTATCTAATTTCACCTAGGTGCTCAATAGTAAGCTAAAGATCAACCGGTATTTGCGCCATAGGAATTGACAAGTAAATGGGATATAGTCATCATGCTTGGCTTATTAATCAAACAAGACTTTCGAGATAGACTAGCAGGCATATCGGTTGATGACCAAATAGGAGTCCTTAATGGAATTGGAGCAATGATTGGAATAATTGAGGCATTTGGAAATTATGTCAAAGCAAAAGGTCCTAAATACAGCCGTTATGCTGTCGGTTTTTCAGAAAATCTTTCGGAGTTCTAGGCTAACGTTAAGTGTTAAATCATAACAACGGTTAAGTATGTGAAATGGTGTAAATGATTAGATCATACCCTAGTCTAGCCTCTATAGGTCGGGTTGGGGCATGACACCTTAGTAGAATGGTATCAGAGCTTAGATTGCTTAAGCCGGGTTTAACTCTCGGACCATGGGTAGAAGCCCTAAGGTAATTATGATATCTTGTTAATATGTGCCAATGTTAATTGTGCCTTCTTTGTTTATATGTGCTTATGTGATTAACATGTCTTCATTGTTTGAAAGTTTTATGCCTACATGAAATTGTATGTTGCATACTCTATATTATAATTTCTTATCTTATCATGTCCCGATAATTGTACATAATAAATTGTACCTATAAATGGCTGGCCCTTGTACCCGCAACACCAATAGGGGCGATGAGCCTCAAGAAGCCGGAGATGCTCACCAAACTAATCCTAGCATGGATATATTTAACATGATGGTTAGTGCTATGGATCGCGTGTCGCGAGTGATGGAACATCAAGAAGCACGTGAAGCAGCAATTAATAACAACAACTACGGAGCTAGTGGTAACAACAACAGGAATGGTGGTAACAATGGGAGAAACAGTAGAATGCGAGAATTCCTTGATTTTTACACGTCCAAATTCTTCGGGGAAGCTAATGATGAAAAGGCAGAGGCTTGGCTGTCTGAGATTGAAAGGATTTACAGGCCACTTGACTACACTGATGAAGAAAAGATTGAGTTTGCTGTGTTTATGTTACATGGGGATGCTTTGAAACTTCCTAAGTGATGATCCTATGATTAAATGTGTTCAATTGAGTGGCTAGTAGGCTGTCCAATAATTGCTAAGTATGTTTAAAATGGTTTAAGAGTTACTTGTGGTCCTTAGCAAACGAAACCAACACCCGAGCACGGCCTTGTAAGCCCTAATGGCCCCGTAGATTCCCAAGTCCTAAACCACACTCGTGTGACTTATAATTGATGTTGAGGATTGTTAATAGGCTGTTCATAGTTGTCCTTATAGCTCTAAACATGATTCCCGATGATTGCATGTTGATAAGTGAACTATTCTTGTACCCGATTTTGTGTAAGTGTCGTTGCATGCTTGCATGATCTCAACACTTGATATATGAACCCGGAATGAGTTATATGACTTGATTTACATGTGTTACTTGGCTGCCCGTTTAATGTTCATAAACCTCTAAGTGTTCTACAAAGTGAAATTACATGTCAAAGTATGCCTCGTGTTTGCACTAAAGAAATTGAGGCACTATCTGTGGGGTAACAAGTTTGAGGTGTTTACGGATCACAAGAGCTTGAAGTACTTGTTCTCACAGAAAGAATTGAATATGAGGCAAAAACGGTGGATGTAGCTCTTGGATGATTATAACTGCACAATCAATTATGTGCCCGGTAAAGCGAATGTGGTAGTAGATGCCTTAAATCGGAAGGCGAGCATGGCAAAATTGGAGGTTAAGGTGTGGGAGATGTTAGAAGAAGCATTTATGTGGAAACCACAATTGACTCAAAAAGGGACATTATTCGCCACTACACAAGTCTAATCGACCTTGTTGTCTGAGTTACGAGAGGCCCAACAGAAGGACCAGCAGTTCCAGAAGATTAAGGAAGGAAACACATATTTCAAGTTTCACGATGATGGTATTTGGAGGTTCAAGAGTCAAATTTGTGTCCCTAATGACCCAGAGTTGAAAAATAAGATTCTTGAAGAAGCCCATAACTCAAGATACACTATACACCCTGGTGGAACAAAGATGTACCGGGACTTGAAGCAACACTATTGGTGGAATAACATGAAGAGGGGGATTGCAGAGTTTGTGGCACAGTGTTTGACTTGTCAGAGGGTCAAGGCAGAACATCAACAACCGGTATGTTTACTTCAGCCGTTGGAAATTCCCCAATAGAAATGGGAACACATAACTATGGACTTTGTCATGGACCTGCCTAGGTCACAAAAGGGTCATGATGCCGTTTGGGTCATAGTGGATAGATTGACCAAGACCGTACACTTCTTACCGATGAATAAGGAGGATAGTCTTGAGAAACTAGGAGATATGTATGTAGCGGATATAGTAAGGCTACATGGGATGCCTGTAAGTATTGTGTCGGATAGGGATCCTCGTTTTACTTCCCGATTTTGGAAGAGATTACAAGAAGCTTTGGGCACAAAGTTGAGTTTCAGTACCGCTTATCACCCTCAGACGGACGGACAATCTGAGAGAACTATTCAGATTTTGGAGGATATGTTGAGGGCTTGTGTTCTAGACTTTGGAAAAGGTTGGGAGAAATATCTGCCTCTAGCAGAATTCGTTTATAATAATAGCTATCAGGCCACTATCGAGATGGCCCCATATGAGGCATTGTACGGACGAAAGTGTCGATCCCCAATATACTGGGATGAAGTTGGTGAGATGAAGACTTTTGACCTGACCCTTCTACCAGAACTTATGAAGACTGTTGAAAATGTCCACCTCATCCGGAAATTGATGCTTACCGCCCAGAGCAGGCATAAAAGTTATGCAGACCGACAGAGATGGAATTTTGAATTTGAGGTCGGCGACAAAGTGTTCTTGAAGTTATCACCTCGGAGGGGATTGATTAAACATGGTAAGGGTAGAAAGTTGAGCCCGAGGTTTGTAGGACCATTTGAGATAGTTGAAAAGGTTGGCAAATTGACGTATCGCCTGAAACTACCCCAAAACCTCTCCAATATTCAGGATGTCTTCCATGTCTCAATGCTACAGAAGTATCACCCTGATCCATCACACATCTTGGAGCTGGAGCCGCTGCAGCTTCGAGAGAACTTGTCCTACAAAGAAAAGCCTATTCGGATCCTAGACCAAAAAGACCGGGAGTTACGCAACAAGTCGATACCGATGGTAAAAGTGTTGTGGGATCACCATGGAGTTGAAAAAGCAACGTAGGAAAGGCGAGACCAGATGGAGCAACAGTATCCGACATTATTCCAAAGGTAATATTGAATTTCGGGACAAAATACTTTTAAGGAGGGGAAGATGTGAGGCCCGACCTCGATTCGCGTGTATTATCTCGTTTTGTGTGCCATAACCTTGAACTACGTGCCTTAACCTAGGTTTAAGAGTTGTGTCTTGATTTACGTGTATTGCATTGAATTACGTGCCTTACATTGATTTACGCGCATTCACTTAGGGTTGTGTGCATTTACTTTGCAATACGTGCATTTGTCTTAGAGTTCGTGCCTTACCTCGTTGTGCGTGCCATAGACATAGGAAAATGTGCCTGCACGCTAATCAATAAAGAATCCTACACAAAACACTAGGCCATAAAATAATCCTACAAACTCTACTAGCAATATTTTAATCCTAAGTCAATTCACTAAAAGACAAAAGCACTAAACACTAAACATTCCTTATTCTATTTCTAAAACCTATGCACCTCAAATACTACACTTAATCTACACTAAATTAAACTTAAAACAAAAAAAAAATTTAGAATTCTAGCATGCCTTGGCCGACCATGTGTAGGCAATTTGACTAGCTTTGCATAATTTCAAATATTAGACAACCTATGACACACACAAGACACAATGCATAAAAAAATAAGCCCATGCACCCTACCCAAGCATGCCTTTCTCGGCCTAATCACCTTATGTCTCCTCACAATTCAAATATTGCTCAAAATAACAAAACAATTCAGCTTTTGCTAAACCCCAAGGCCGACCCATACATGCAACCATTTCTAACAACACTTCACATTTCTTTTTCCTCTCAAAACTCTCTCAAGCTCTCTCTTTCTCTCTCATTCTCGGCCATGGCTGTCCTTTGAGTTCCATGGCTCAAGCTCACTCCCAAGACTTCTAAAAAGCTCTCAAGGACTCTCAAGATCACTCCAAGCTCGGCCCTAGAAAGCAACATAGCAAGAAAATCTCATACAAGCTCATAAACTCATCATTTTCGGCCATAGGTATGTTTTGATGGTTTTCTTCCTTGTATTTTGGTTTCACACACATGCACACTTCCTACACAAGCTAACTAAGCTATGATTTAAGGAAAAACCAGCCATCACTCGACCAAAGCAAGGAAAAGGGCTATTTGTACGATTCAAAGGGCAATCTTGCATTTTCATCCATCAATAGGCTAAGGTGAGGGTTAAACTCTTTTAAAAGCTTTCAAAACTCACATGCATGCTCTCATATGGCTATATTTACCTCTGTATTTATTGTATATATGTGTATATGAGCCTATCTACTCATGCATGGCTTGATAATGGCTAGAAACTTGAAGATATGTAAACACGTTTTTCTGGCAGATTACTGACCTTGTGGAACGAAGTGCTTTTGGCCTAGTAAAAGTTGATAAAAATGCATGAAAATTGGTAGGCCACGATAGTTTTCGGTTCTGAACATTTTTGGGAGAAATAGGCTAAGGCTAATTCGGAATTTAAGACCCTCAAAAATGGCAACATTCGTAATGTGTCTAAAACTGGACAGTTTTGCGTAGTCTCATAGTTTTGGCCATAACGCCTAAGTACGAACTCCAAATGCAGTGAGGTTTGTTCCTAGATTTAAAGCACTCATTAAGATTCAATTTGACATTTGGTTCACTGAAATTGGAGATCATTTTATTGTCTAATTAAATGTGGAAAAACAGACCATTGCAGTAGGGTTTTTTCTTAGTAATATGCTTTGAATCATGTTGTAACTTTACTTGAGGTGTTGAATGCTTGGAATTGTGGAAGTTAGAATTTGTATGGACTGCTTTGGTTGGTTGAGGATGCTTAATTAATTGATGCATGGCTTGGGTTTAATAACATGACGAATTATTGCTTAATTGTATTTGTAAGCACGCAATTGAGACCCTATTGCTTATGAAAACTTGCTAAGTGATGATCCTATGATTAAATGTGTTCAATTTAGTGGTTAGTAGGCTGCCCAATTTCTAAGTATGTTTGAAATGGTTTAAGAGTTACTTGTGGTTCTTAGCAAACGAAACCAATACCCGAGCACGACCTTGTAAGCCCTAATGGCCCCGTAGATTCCCGAGTCCTAAACCACATTCGTGTGACTTATAATTGATGTTGAGGATTGTTAATAGGCTGCCCGTATTTGTCCTTATAGCTCTAAACATGATTCCCGATGATTGCATGTTGATAAGTGAACTATTCTTGTACCCGATTTTGTGTAAGTGTCGTTGCATGCTTGCATGATCTCAACACTTGATATATGAACCCGGAATGAGTTATATGACTTGATTTACATGTGTTACTTGGCTTCCCATTTAATGTTCATAAACCTCTAAGTGTTCTACAAAGTGAAATTACATGTCAAAGTATGCCTCATGTGTTTACTTGTCAATGTGCGATCTTATAATTGCCCGGAGGCAACTTACTTTGTTGTCCTCCTAATGTGATATGTTAAATATTATAATTGTGCATTGCATGCAAGGTTTCAACCTTTCATTTTGGCATGGTAGCGTTCGCATCACTCCGGGTGGCATCCGGCTTGCCGGTGTATTGGCGTGACTACCATGGTCTAATTCCCTCTCTCGCTTGGGGGCTAGACTTCCTCGGAGAGTTGGGTCATAGGATTTACTGTACATCCAGAGTACACCCATTGGAAGTGATAAGTGGATGATTGAAGCCGGCCGCAACAACTGTTATCGGAAATGAATTGAGAGCAAAAGCTCACCGTATCCTTTTACTATGTGATTAAGTACTCTCGCTTGGTTCCTAGAGGATCTCGGGAAGGAAAGACGGGTAAATATGTTCATTTACATTTATATTATGTTATAAACTTACTTGTGTTATATGTCATGCTTTCAAAAAGGGTTTTCATAATATTAACCGGAAAAGAGTTTTAAAACGATATCTCTCGTTCTCCCTCGCTGAGTTCATAAGGACTCAGCCTCTTTTATCATCACAGGTGAAGAAGACCTGGAACTGGTACCCGAGGAAAATGTGCTTGTTGATGATTCCTTGGAATGATTATGTGCCTTATGTGCCTTGCCTGACTGTGGTTATTTTGTGAACGTTATGCTTGCTTCGAAGACTACTTATGTTGTTGTTGTTGTAAATGACCCCCGTTGTAATTTGGGGTTTAATTTTGGCTTGTATTGATTTTAACTAGACGAACACTCTATCTTGTGGTTTGCTATCACTATTTTGATTTAGTAACTATCATAGGCAACTCAATTAATAGGTGAAGAATCAAATGATGTAACTCTATCTAATTTCACCTAGGTGCTCAATAGTAAGCTAAAGATCAACAGGTACTTGAGCCATAGGAATTGACAAGTAAATGGGATATAGTCATCGTGCTTGGCTTATTAATCAAACCAGACTTTCGAGATAGACTAGCAAGCATATCGGTTGATGACCAAATAGGAGTCCTTAATGGAATTGGAGCAATGATTGGAATAATTGAGGCGTTTGGAAATTAGGTCAAACCAAAAGGTCCTAAATACAGCCGTTAAGCTGCCGGTTTTTTGAAAAATCTTTTAAAGTTCTAGGCTAACGTTAAGTGTTAAATCATCACAACGGTTAAGTATGTGAAATAGTGTAAATGATTAGATAACACCCTAGTCTAGCCTTTATAGGTCGGGTTGGGGCGTGACATAACGGTTGTTGGTAAGACCTTTGGTTTGACCTAATTTTCTAAATGCCTCAAAACTTTCAATCATCACTTCGATTCCAACTAAGATTCATATTTTATCATTAACCGATATGCCTATTGATCTAACTCGAAAGTCTCATTTGGTTAACAAGTCTAACAAGATAACTATGTTCTGTTTATTTGTCAAGTCCTTTTACGCGAGTACGTGTTATCCTTTAGCCTATGAATAAGTACCCGATTAAGATTAGATAGGTTCATTTTATTTGTCCGTTCACCCAATGCTTTAGTTGCCTATGATAGTTACTAAATCAAAACAGTGATAGCAAACCACTAAAATAGCGTGTTCGTCTAGTTATAATCAGTACAATCCAAAATTAGACCCCAAATTACAACGAGGGTCATTTACAACAACAACAACATAAGAAATAGTCTTCAAAACAAACATAGCGTTCACAAAACAGCCACAATCAAGCAAGGCACGTAAGGCATACAATCACTCTAAGGAGTCATCAACAGACACGTTCTCCTCGGGTACTTGTTCCAGATCTTCTTCACCTGTGATGATAAAAGAGGGTGAGTCATTATGAACTCAGCGAGGGGGAACGAAAGATAACGTTTTGAAACTCTTTTCCGGTTAACCTTATGAAAAACCCTTTTTGAAAACATGTCACATAATACAAATAATAATGTACGCAAAGTATAAGAATCAAATTGAACAATATATACAATTACCAATCATTTCAAGGATACGGTAAGCTTTTCGCTCGCAAGTTCATTTTCGATGACAATTGTTGCGGCCGACTTCAATTATCCACTTATCACTCCAAATGGGTGTACTCCGGATGTACCCGAAATCCTACGACCCAACTCTTCGAGGGTGGAATGCCAAGCGAGAGAGGGAATTGGACCATGGTAGTCACGGGAGCACCGGTAAGCCCTATGCCACCCGACGTTCGTGAAACACTATCATGCCACAATGAAAGGTTGCAACCTTGTATGCAATGCACAATTGTACCATTTAACATTTCATGTTAGGGGGTCAACAAAGTAGGTTGTCTCCGAGCAATATAAGATCACATATTGACAAGTAAACATCCGAGGCATGCTTTGATATATAGATTCACTTTGTAAAAAACTTAGAATTATATAAACATTTAACGGGCAGCCAAGTAACACCTATAAAACAAGTCATATAACTCATTTTTGGGTTCACATGTCAAATGTTCATATCATACAAGCATGCTATGACGCTTACACAAAATCGGGTGCAAGAATAGTTCACTTATCAACATGCAATCATCGGGAATCATATTTAGAGCTATAAGGACAATTATGGGCAGCCTATTAAGCACACAATTGAACACATTTAACCATAGGGTCATCTCTTAGCAAGTAGTCATAAACGATAGGGCCTCAATTCCGTGCTTACACTTGCGATTAAGCAAAACATTCATCAATTAATGAACCCAAGCCATGAATCAACCAAATTAAGCAACCTCAACCAACCACAACAGCCCACACAACTTCTAAGTGCCACAATTCCAAGCATTCAATACCTCAAGCAAGGTTACAACATGATTCAAAGCATATTACTAAGCAAAAACCTTAATGCAATAGTCTGTTTTTCCACATTCAATTAGCCAATAAAAGAGTCTCCAATTTTAGTGAACCAAATTTCAATTTTAAGCTTAATGAGTGCTTTAAATCTGGGAACAAACCTCACTGCATTTGGAGTTCGGACTTAGGAGTAATGGCCAAAATCGTGAGACTACGCAAAACTGTTCAGTTTTAGACACATTACGAATTTTTCCATTTTTGATGGTCTTAAAGTCAGAATTGGCCTTAGCCTATTTCTTACAAAAATGTTCCGAACTGAAAACTATAGTGACCTACCAATGTTAATGCATTTTTATCAACTTTTACTAGGTAAAAAGCACTTCGTTCTACAAGGTCAGTAATCTGCCAGAAAAACGAGTTTGCATATCTCTAAGTTTCTAGCCAAAATCAAGCCATGCATGAGTAGATAGGCTCATATACACACATATACAATAACTACAGAGGTAAATATAGCCATATGAGAGCATGCATGTGAGTTTTGAAAGCATTTAAAAGAGTTTACCCTCACCTTAGCAATTTGTTGGATGAAAATGCTAGAATGCAATTGAAAACGCGCAAAAGGTCCTCTTTCCTTGCTTTGGCCGAGTGGTGGCTGGTTTTTCTTTAAATCCTAGCTTAGTTAGCATATACTTAGTGTGTGCATGTGATTAGAACAAAAAGAAATGGAAGAAAACTCTTAGACTTACCTATGGCTGAAAATGAGAGGTTTGAGAGCTTGTGTGAGATTTTCTTGCTTGTTGCTTACTATTGCTTGCTATGGCCGAAGCTTGAGTGTTCTTGTGAGCTTGCTAGGAGTCTTAGAAGTGAGCTTGAGCCATGGAAACCCAAGGAGTAGCCATAGCCGAGAGTGAGAGGAGATGAGAGAATTTTGAGTGAAGAATAAAATGTTTGTGTGTGTGTGTCAGCCCTAGGACTTGCAAAGCTGAAATTATTTTGTCTTTTGAGCAAATTTTGAATTGTAAGCATGCCTTGGGTGAATCGGCCGAGAAAGGGTGCTTGGGGTAGGGTGTAAGGGCATTATTTTATCTATTGTGTTTTGTGTGTGTCATAGGTTGTCTAGGATATTTTTTTGAACTTGTGCAAGGCTTGTCAAAAGGCCTTGGTGGCCGGCCATGGCATGCTAGAATTCTGAATTTTTGTTTTGTTTTAAGCTTAATTTAGTGTAGATTAAGTGTAGTATTTGAGGTGCATAGGTTTTAGAAATAGAATAAAGAATGTTTAGTGTTTAGTGCTTTTGTCTTTTAGTGAATTGACTTAGGATTAAAATATTGCTAGTGGAGTTTGTAGGATTATTTTATGGTCTAGTGCTTTGTATAGGATTCTTTATTGATTAGCGTGCAAGCACGCTTTCCTAGGTCTATGGCACGCACTACAAGGTAAGGCACAAACTATGAGACAAATGCACGTATTCCAAGTAAATGCACGCAATCCTAAATGAATGCACGTAAATCAATGCAACGCACATAAATCAAGACACGACTCTTAAAACTAGGTTAAGGTATGTAGTTCAAGGTTAAGGCACACGAAACAAGGTAACGCACGCAATTCGAGGTTGGGCCTCACATCCTCCCCTCCTTAAAAGAATTTTGTCCCGAAATTCAGTATTATCTTTGGAATAATGTCGGATACTGTTGCTCCATCTGGTTTCACCTTTCCCACATTGCTTCTTCAACTCCATGGTGATCCCATAATACTTTCACCATCGGTATAGACTTGTTGCGCAACTCCCGATCTTGCTGGTCTAGGATCCGAATAGGCTTTTCTTCATAAGACAAGTTCTCCCGAAGCTGCAACGGCTCTGGCTCCAAGATGTGCGATGGATCAGGGTGATACTTCTGTAGCATTGAGACATGGAATACGTCATGAACATTGGAGAGGTTTTGCGGTAGTTCCAAGTGATACGCCAATTTGCCAACCTTTTCAACTATCTCAAATGGTCCTACAAATCTCAGGCTCAACTTTCTACCCTTACCATGTTTAATCAATCCCCTCCGAGGTGATAACTTCAAGAACACCTTGTCGCTGACCTCAAATTCCAAATTCTGTCTCCGTCGGTCTGCATAACTTTTTTGCTTGCTCTGGGCGGTAAGCATCCGTTTCCAGATGAGGTGGACATTTTCAACAATCTTCATAAGTTCCGGTAGGAGGGTGGGGTCAAAAGTCTTCGTCTCACCTACTTCGTCCCAGTATATTGGGGATTGACACTTACGTCCGTACAATGCCTCATATGGGGCCATCCCGATAGTGGCCTGATAACTGTTATTATAAGTGAACTGCGCTAGAGGTAGATATTTCTCCCAACCTTTTCTGAAGTCTAGAACACACGTCCTCAACATATCCTCCAAAATCTGAATAGTTCTCTCAGATTGTCCGTCTGTTTGAGGGTGATAAGCTGTACTAAAACTCAACTTCGTCCCCAAAGCTTCTTGTAATCTCTTCCAAAATCGGGAAGTAAAACGAGGATCCCTATCCGACACAATACTTACAGGCATCTCATGTAGCCTTACAATATCCGCTACATACATATCTCCTAGTTTCTCAGGACTATCCTCATTGTTCATCTGTAAGAAGTGTGCGATCTTGGTCAATCTATCCACTATAACCAAATGGCATCATGACCCTTTTGTGACCTAGGCAGGTCCATGACAAAGTCCATAGTTATGTGTTCCCATTTCCATTGGGGAATTTCCAACGGCTGAAGTAAACCTGCCGGTTGTTGATGTTCTGCCTTGACCCTCTGACAAGTCAAACACCATGCCACAAACTTTGCAATCTCCCTCTTCATGTTATTCCACCAATAGTGTTGTTTCAAGTCCCAGTACATCTTTGTCCCACTGGGGTAAATGGTGTATCTTGAGTTATGGGCTTCTTCAAGAATCTTCTTTTTCAACTCTGGGTTATTAGGGACACAAATTCGACTCCTGAACCTCCAAATACCATCATCATGAAACTTGAAATCCGTGTTGCCTTCCTTAATCTTCTGGAACTACTGGTCCTTCTGTTGGGCCTCTCGTAACTCAAACAACAAGGTCGATTGGACTTGTGTAGTGGCGAATAATATCCCTTTTTGAGTTAATTGTGGTTTCCACATAAATGCTTCTTCTAACATCTCCCACACCTTAACTTCCAATTTTGCCATACTTGTCTTCCGACTTAAGGCATCTGCTACCACATTCGCCTTACCGAGCACATAATTGATTGTGCAGTTATAATCATCCAAGAGTTCCATCCACCGTCTTTGCCTCATATTCAATTCTTTCTGTGAGAATAAGTACTTCAACCTCTTGTGATTCGTGAACACCTCAAACTTGTTACCCCACAAATAGTGCCTCTATTTCTTTAGTGCAAACACAATAGCCGCTAGCTTCAAATCATGCGTTGGGTAATTCAATTCATAGGGCTTTAGCTTCCTAGAGGCATATGCAATCACTCTACCATTCTGCATCAATACACAACCCAGTCTTTCCTTAGAAGCATCGCTATAGATTACAAAGCCTTGACTTCCTTCAGGTAACGCAAGAACAGGCGCATTAGTCAATCTTGTCTTCAACTCCTGAAGGTTGTTCTCACACTTGTCATCCCACACGAACTTTGTTATCTTCTGAGTGAGCTTTGTAAGCGGCCCTGCAATCTTTGAGAAATCCTTCACGAACCTCCGATAATAGCCGACTAAACCAAGAAAGCTCCGAACCTCTATGACATTTTCCAGCTTCCTCCAAGACATCACTGCTTCTATCTTTGCTGGGTCCACCGCAATTCCCTCTTGGGATATGATGTGCCCCAAGAATGCAATCTGCCGCAACCAAAATTCACATTTGCTAAACTTTGCATACAATTGATGCTTCCGAAGTTTCTGCAATACCAATCGTAGATGTTGTTCATGCTCAGCCTCGGACTTTGAGTATACCAAAATATCATCAATAAAGATCACTACAAATTGGTCCAAGTAGGATTGAAACACCTTGTGCATTAGGTCCATAAAAGTTGCAGGGGCATTAGTTAACCCAAATGGCATTACCACAAACTCA
Source organism: Ehretia macrophylla (assembly GCA_037974665.1). NCBI lineage: Eukaryota > Viridiplantae > Streptophyta > Magnoliopsida > Boraginales > Ehretiaceae > Ehretia > Ehretia macrophylla. Next base: position 33,855,405 of record CM075776.1, read on the forward strand.
TAGTGCCCATATCTTGTCCTGAAAGCCGATTTAGGAACATCCTTCTTTTTGATCCGTAGCTGATAATACCCTTGTCTCAAGTCGAGTTTTGAATACACTTTAGCTCCTTGAAGTTGGTCAAACAACTCATCGATCAATATAAGTGGGTATTTATTCTTGACGGTCACTTGGTTCAATCTTCTGTAATCGATGCATAACCTCAACGTTTTGTCCTTCTTCTTTACAAATAGGACTGGTGCACCCCACGGAGAAGAACTCGGTTGAACAAACCCCATCTTCAGCAATCCTTGCAATTGGTCCTTCAATTCTTGTAGCTTGGCTGGTGCCATACAATAGGGAACTTTAGATATCGGCTGTGTACCAGGCAGTAATTCTATTACAAACTTGATCTCCCGATTCAGAGGTAAACCCAGTAATTCTTCTAGAAACACTTCGGCATATTCTTTAATCATTGGCATCTCTTCCAACTTAGCTTTGTCTGATGGCTTATTGATGAGCTAAGCTAAGTATCCACTATAACCTTTTCTCAGGGACTTCACTACTTTCGTGGATGAAATGGTGGAACTCCCGGTGAAATCCCTTCGACCCATTACCTCTAATGTTGGTTGGCCAGGTACCTGGAATGTTACGATCTTCGTCCAGCAATCTAGTTGGGCATGATGCTTTGCCAACCAGTCCATCCCTAAGATGACTTCATAGTCTCGAAAGGGTAACACTATAAGATTGGCCGATAATTCCCCATCCTTAATTTGAATTTTACATGCTTTACAAGCTAAGCTAGTAACAAGTTTAGAACCTATCGGAGTACTGGCTTCTACTTCGTAAGGCAAACATTCTACTCATAATTTTACACGTTGCACACATAAGGGAGTAATAAATGAATGAGTAGCACCTGGATCAATTAGCACCCTAATAGGTTGATTCAGTATCAAGAATGTACCTTCAACAACAGCAGTCTCCTCAGGAAGATCCTCGCATTCAATAGCATAAGCTCGGGTCGGAACTCTAAGAACTGGAGTCTTGCCTCTACAAGCTAGTTTAATCTGATTTTGTCCCCCTCGCCATTTAGGGCAGTCCTTAACCTGGTGTTGATCACTGCCACACCCCACACATCGTCCCGATTTCCTCCAGCATTGGGTCTCAATGTGACCTTTCTTGTTACAGTAAGAACAGGTGACAGCCTAAGTAACGGGTGAACTACCTGTGGATCCATGGGTGGAAGAGGCTGATGGTGTTTTAGATAGGCCACGGTTGTTGACTGGTCTGTTCTGGGTCTAGTCCTGACTGCGACTCTGAGTCTGGAAATTCCTCTATTGTCCTTGAGGCTGGTAAGGTTTCTTGTTCGGCTAACTCGAACCGGCTCTATCAAGTTTTCTCTTCTCAACTCGAGAAGTAACAACAAGGAGAGTAGAGTATGTAGAAAAGTCATGTGAAGCCAAGTGATCTTGAATTTCTGGCCTCAACCCATTCATAAATTTTCACATCATCACCTCTGGGGTACTGACCATGTATTGTGCATAGCGGGACAGTTTGTCGAAGCGAGCCTCATACTGAGCCACTGTCATGTTGCCCTGGCTCAAGGTCATAAACTCTTCAATCCGCCTCTACCTCGAAACTGCATGTATGTATTTCTCCTTGAAGGCCTTAACGAAATTACTCCATAGGCGAGGTGTATGATTAGTTTCCCAAAGTGCCTCCACAGTATGCCACCAATGCTCAGCATCCCCGTGCAACAAAAACACAGCAAACTCAATCTTTTATTCGTCAGTATAGTCAAGTGGCATGTAAGTCCTTTCAATCTCAGACAACCAAGCCTCTGCCTTTTCATCATTAACTTCCCCGTAGAACTTGGGCGGGTAAAAATCAAGGAACTCCTGCATTCTGTTGTTTCTCCCATTGTTACCACCATTCATGTTGTTGTTACCACCAGCTCCGTAGTTGTTGTTGTTAATTGCTGCTTCACTTGCTTCTTGATGTTCCATCACTTGCAATACGTGATCCATAGCACTCGCCATCATGTTAAACATAGCCATGCCAGGATTAGTTTGGTGAGCATCTCCAGCTTCTTGAGGCTCATCGCCCCTATTGGTATTGCGGGTACTAGGGCCAGCCATCTATAGGCACATATTATTATGTACAATTATCGGGACATGATACGATAAGAAATTAAAACATAGAGTATGCAACATACAATTTCATATAGGCATAAAACTTTTAAACAATGAAGAGATGTTAATCACATAAGCACATATAAACAAAGAAGGCACAATTAACATTGGCACACATTAACGAGACATCATAATTACCTTAGGGCTTCTACCCACGGTCTGAGAGTTAAACATGGCTTAAGCAATCTAAGCTCTGATACCATTCTAATAAGGTGTCACGCCCCAACCTAACCTATAGAGGCTAGACTAAGGTATGACCTAATTCATTTACACTATTTCACATACTTAACCGGTGTTATGATTTAACACTTAACGCTGGCCTAGAACTGTGAAAGATTTTTTGAAAAACTGGCAGCATAACAGCTGTTGGTAAGACCTTTGGTTTGACCTAATTTTCTAAATGCCTCAAAACTTTCAATCATCACTTCGATTCCAACTAAGATTCCTATTTTATCATTAACCGTATGCCTATTGATCTAACTCGATAGGCTCATTTGGTTAACAAGCCTAACAAGATAACTATGTTCGTTTATTTGTCAAGTCCTTTTACGCGAGTACGTGTTATCCTTTAGCCTATGAATAAGTACCTGGTTAAGATTAAATAGGTTCATTTTATTTGTTCGTTCACCCAATGCTTTAGTTGCCAATGATAGTTACTAAATCAAAATAGTGATAGCAAACCACTAAAATAGCGTGTTCGTCTAGTTATAATCTGTACAATCCAAAATTAGACCCCAAATTACAACGGGGGTCATTTACAACAACAACAACATAAGAAATAGTC